>WOXC01003354.1:0-283480 GCA_011680675.1 Gymnobelideus leadbeateri
GGGGTGGCTTCACCTAGCACAATCTACCCCACCTCCCTGGTGCTACTCATATCAAACCACTTGAGGAAGAGAATGACCACAAAACTGCTACAAGAAAGGCTCAAAGAAAAACACACCTTGGCTGCCAATTCAACTAGATTTCCTGGAAGAGATGAAGAGACAAAAGAGCAAAAATGATTTCAAAAAAAATCAAATAAGAGTGGTAGAGGAAAAATTGTGGAAAGAAAATGAGAGCAGTGCCACAAAATTATGCAAGGAAGATTAAGAGCTTCGCAAAAGAGGCACAAAAATACTGAGGAATACAACTTCTTAAAAACCAGAATTGGTGACCTCATTCCACCAAAGTTACAAATGGTCTCCTGATTGCCAAATTAAATGGACATTTCTCAATTCTCACTCTCCTCAACCTCTTTGCAAGTTTTGACATTGTTGATCACCCTCTTCTCTTTCATCCTCTCTCCTTTCTAGGTTTTCTGGTGGTATCGATTCTCTCCCAGTTCCCCTCCTCCTTATCTGGATACTCCACAGTCTTCTTTGCTGCATCCTCATTCAGATCATACCCTCTAACCACAGGTGTCCCAGAGGGTTTTGTCCTGGTCACTCTTCTTCCTTTATACTACTTCACTCGATGATCTCATCAACTTTTATATATTTAATTACCATTTTTATGCTGCTGATTCTACCTATCCTGCCTTAATCTCTCTGCTGATCTCCAGTTTTACATCTCCAACTGACTTTCAGACATCTTGAGTTAGATGTAGAATACATATCTTAAACTCAACATGTCCCAAACAGAACTCATCTTCTCTTCCATGAAACCTTCCCCGCTCCTAGCTTCCCTATTACTATAAAGAGCAACACAATCTTCCCAAACCCTCACACTTGTAACCTTGGAGTTATCTGCAACTTCTAGCACTCATCCCTACATCCAATCCATTGCCAAGGTTTATCAATTTTACCTCTGTGACACCTCTCACATATGCCCCCTTCTCTTCTCTGATACTGCCACCACTCATCTCCTCACCCTCGGCCTACTGCCCAGCCTGCTGGTGCCTCTGCCTGCCTGCAGTCTCTCCCTGCTCCAACCCATTCAGCCAACAAATGGTTTTCCTAAAGTGCAGGTCTGACCATGTCACCCTCCTTACTCAATAAATTTCACTGTCTCCTTATTATCTTGAAGTAAAAAAATACAAAATCCTGTTTGGCATTCAAAACCCTTCATAACCTAAGCCCAACCTCCTTTTATTTCCAGTCTTCTTTCCTTCATTCCCTGCTGAGTACTCTGATCCAGGGTCCAGTGATCTTGCCGGTATTGCTATTCCAGGAACAAGACATTCTATGTCTCAGCTCTGGGCAATTTCTCAGGCCATCCACCCTGCCTAGGATGGTCTCCCTCCTCATGCGTGCCTTTCCTGGTTTCCTTCAATTCCCAGAAAATATCCCATGTCCTATATGAAGCCTTTCTCAAACCCTTTTAAATCTAATGTCTTCTCTATCTTTTTATATATTTGTTTATTTTAAAAAATGCTTTATTAACTTCTGTTTTACATCATCCATGTCCGCCAGATTTGGGGTTACAATTATTTTTTCCCCATGTTTTCCCGTACCCACCCTCCCAGAATAGCAGTCCCACAAGATATCGCTTCCTCCAATCTGCTCTCTCCCCTATCTTCTCCCATACCCCCTTCGACTTTTCCATTAGGGGAAGGTGAATCTTTGTGTCCCAATGCCTGCACATCTTATCTCCCAATTACATGCAAAATAGTATTAATAATATTATTTATATATATTTGAAACATCTAATGTTACGACCTTGGATTTCAGATCCATTTCTTCCTGCCTTGTCACCCATTCCATCTGGGAAGATAAGTAATTCGGTATATGTTGTACATGTCTAGCTAAGCAAAACATTGCCATAGTAGATATATTGTACAAGGCTGCTTATAATTCCCTCCCACTCATCCCACCGCCCACCTGGTCCATTCCCTACATTGATCCTGTACCTCTTCTTTTTTTTTTTAAACAAATACTTTATTAACTTCTGTTTTGCATCATTCGTTTCCGCCAGATTTTGAGTTACAATCATTTTCCCCCCATTATTCCCCTACCCAACCTCCCAGAATAGCAGTCCCACAAGATATCGCTTCCTCCAATCTGCTCTCTCCGATACCTTCTCCCATACCCCCATCGACTTTTCCATTAGAGGAAGATGAATATTTGTGTCCCAATGCCTGCACATCTTATCTCCCAATTATAGGCCAAAGAGTATTAATAATAGTATTTATATATATATATTTGAAACATTTAATGTTACGACCTCGAATTTCAGATTCATTTCCTGCCTTGTCACCCATTCCTTCTTGGGATATAAGTAATTCAGTATATGTTGTACATGTCTAGCTATGCAAAACATTATCATGGTAGATATATTGTACAAGGCTGCTTATAATTCCCTCCCACTCATCCCACCCCCCACTTGGTCCATTCCCTACATGATCCTGTCCCTCTTCTATAGTGGGTACTTCCAACCTCCCCTCACCCCAAGGATGCCCTCCCATCCATCATCCCTCCTCTCATCCCCCTTCCCCCTATCCTGCTGCAGGTTGAGATATCCCATTTAGTATGTATGTCATTTTCTCCCTGAACCAAATTCAATGTGAATGTGGTTTTGCCTTTTTAGCCTTCCTTATTCTCCCCCTCCTTTGCACCCACTTCCCCTACATGAGAGAGTTTACCCTACCCTGTCTCTCCCTATCTCCTCTTGCCACTTTTCTCTCTCACCTCATAATTTCATCCCTTGAGTACTCTCCCTTCCTAACAAATTCAACCTATGCCCTCTATCCATGTACAACTGTAACCATATACACACACATTCATATATGTATTCATATGACCACACCCCCTTCTTCCATTATTTTCATTGTGAGAAAGATATCATCAGTCACAGATATTGCTTTTCCATATAGGAATGTAAATAGTTCAACTTTGATAAGTTCCTTTTGATTTCTTTTCCCTGATTACCTTCTCAGGCATCTCTTACTTCTTGTGTCTGGATGTCAAATTTTCTATTCAACTCTGGTTTTTTCCTCAAGAATGCTTGAAAGTCCTCTATTCCACTGAATGACCATATTTTCCCCTGAAACAAAATACTCAGTTTTGCTGAGTAGGTGACCCTTGGGTTCATTGCCAGTTCTTTTGCCCTCTGGAATATCATATTCCATGCCCTTTCGATCCCTCAGTGTAGAAGCTGCCAGGTCCTGGGCTATTCTGATTGTGTTTCCACAAAATTGAAATTGTTTCTTCCTGGCTGCTTGTAGTATTTTCTCCTTGATCTGGGGATTCTGGAACCTGGCTATAATATTTCTGGGAGTTTTCTTTTTGGGATCTTTTTCAGGAGGTGATCTGTGGATTCTTTCAACCTCTATTTTGCCCTCTGGATCTAAAACATTAGGGCAGTTTTCCTTGAGAATTTCTTGAAGGGTGATTTCTAGGTTCTTTCCTTGATCATGGCTTTCAGGTAGTCCAATAATTTTTAAATTGTCTCTCCTGGATCTATTCTCCAGGTCAGTGGTTTTTCCCATGAGATATTTCACATTGCCTTCTAATCTTTCATTTGTTTGGATCTGCTTAACAGCATCTTGATTTCTCATAAAGTCACTAGCTTACATTTGCTCCAGTCTAACTCTGAAGGAATGAATCTCCTCAGTGAACTTTTGAGATTCTTTTTCCATCTGGCAAATTCGAATTTTTAAGGCATTCTTCTCCTCATTTCCCTTTTGGGCCTCCTTTGCCATTTGAGCTAGTCTATTTTTTAAAGTGTTGTTTTCCTCAGTCAGGCTGTTGACCCTCATTTCATACTTTTCCTGCATCCTTCTCATTTCTCTTTCTAATTTTTCCTCCACTTCTCTTATTTGATTTTTAAAGTCCTTCTTAAGGTCCTCTATGGCCTGCAACCCGCTCATGTTTTCCCCTGGGGCTTTTGGAGCAGGACTTCTGACCTCACAGTCCTTTTCCTGCTCTATGCCCCCAAAATAGGAGTCTAGGGTTGCATTTTTCTGTTTCCTTTGCCTTGGCATGTTGCCACTTAATTGCTTGGCTTTTGGGCTTGTTGCCACACTATGGCTTTAAGGCCAGATAGAGGAATTTTCGTCCCGAACGTGTGGGGGGCAACTTCCGTTTCTGGCAAGCTGTAAACCCACCCACAACTTCCACCCTAGATCACAATCCAGATCCAGGGAGGTTAAAGCAAGAGCGATTACCCCCCAAGACTGATCGCTGGATCTCCCCACGATTTGTAGGCTGGGAGCCTGAGCTGCCTCTGAAAACTACAAAATGGCGTGTCTCCTCAGCGGCTTCTAGCCCCCAGGGGAGGGAGCTGACGCATTCCCCAAATACAGGTCCCAAAGTCCATAGGACACTAACCTCTTACTTTGTCCTAGGCAAGTCTATGTTCATAATTCTGGAGTCTCCACAGCTCCTGGTGTTCTGGGGTTCCTCCAGCCAGCTGCTGGCCCTGCTGCCCTGGGGCTAAAACCTCGGCTCACGTGGACCTAGGCTCGGCTCGGCTCGGCTCCTGCTCTCTGCGCGATGCCAGCTCCCAGACCACTGTGCTGGTCCTTCCTGCAGGGCTGCTGGGCTGTCCTCAGCGGGAGGTTAGCTTCTCTGTGTCGTTCTGTGGGTGCTGGGGCTCCAGAAGTTGTTCAGAGTCCTTTTTTACATAGTTTGTGGAGAATCTGGGGGCAGAGAGGCTTGGACGAGCTGTTTCTACTCCGCCATCTTGGCTCCGCCCCCGATCCTGTACCTCTTCTATAATGGGCACTTCCAACCTCCCCTCCCCCCAAGGATGCCAAATTCAATGAGAATGTGGTTTTGCCTTCCTATTCTTCCCCTCCCTTGCAACCACTTCCCCTTGCATCTTCTACATGAGATAGTTTACCCTACCCCGTCTCTCCCCATCTCCTCTTGCCACTTTCCTCTCTCACCTCATAATTTCACCCCTTAAATATCGTCCCTTCCCAACAAATTCAAACTATGCCCTCTATCCATGTATAACTGTAAACATATATACACACATTCACATATGTATTCATATGACCATACACCCTCCTTCCATTATTTCCTCACAGCCCTCCTCTCGCTCTATGCCTCTTTGCCCCAAAGTAGGAGTCTAAGGTTGCATTTTTTCTGTTTAAATTGTTTCTTTTGCCTTGGCATGTTGCCACTTAATTACTTGACTTTGGGGCTTGTTGCCACAGTATGGCCTGGCGCCAGACGGGAACTTTCGTCCCGAACGTGTGGGGGGGGTGGTGGGCAACTTCCGTTTCTGGCAAGCTGGAAACCCACCTACGACCTCCACCCCAGATCACATTCCAGATCCAGGGAGGTTAAAGCAAGAGTGATTACCCCCCCAAGTCTGATCGCTGGATCTCCCTACAGTTCGCAGGCCCGGAGCTGGAGCTGCCTCTGAAAGCTACAAAATGTCATGTCTCCTCAGCAGCTTCTAGCCCCCAGGGGAGGAAGCTGATGCATTCCCCAAATGCTGGTCCCAAAGTCCATAGGGCACTAACCTCTCACCTTGTCCTAGGCATGCCTATGTTGATAATTCTGGAATTGGCACAGCTGTTGGTGTTCTGGGGTCCCTCCAGCCAGCTGCTGGCCCTGCCTCCCTGGGGCTAAAACAGCAACTCAGACGGATCTATTCTCAGCTCCCATCACACTGCGTGCTGTGCTGCCGGCACTTTGCTGGTCCTTCCTGCAGGGCTGCTGGGCTCTCCTCGGTGGGAGGTTAGCTTCTCCGTGTAGTTCTGTGGGTGCTGGGGCTCCAGATGTTGTTCAGAGTCCCCTTTTACATAGTTTGGAGGTAGTCTGGGGGAAGAGTGGCTGGGACACGCTTTTTCTACTCCGCCATCTTGGCTCCACCCCCTATCAGTGTCCAGTCTTCTCTATCTTTTTTTTTTTTTAAAGCAATTGGGGTTAAGTAACTTGCTCAAGGTTACTCGGCTAGTCATTATTTATGCGTGGGTGCTCATTTTCTGAGGCTGGATTCGATCTCGGGGCATCCCAACTCCGAGGCCGGCACTCTTACTCACTGTGCCACCTAGCCACCCCTTTAGGGAAACTGGGGTTAAGTAACTTGCCCAAGGTTACACGCCTAGGTTTTTTTGTTTGTGTGGATTAAGTGTCGGAAGCCAGCTCCGAACTCAGGTCCTTCTGACTCCAGGGTCGGCACTCTATTCACTGTGCCACCTAGCCGCCCCCCTGTCTTCTCTATCTTAATGATGTCCTATTTATTCTACTTTATTTGCTATTTGATAACAAACGTATTTGTTTACTTGTCTCCTCCATTAAGATGTGAGCCCCTTGAGGGAAGGACTTGTCTTTTGCCTCTTGTGGTGTTCCCGTCAACTAACACAGTGCTTGGCATCATGGTAGGCGAGTGATCTGTTGATTGACTACCTGACTGATATTGGGACATAAATGTTTGTTGTTTCTAGCAATAGAATGTGTGCTCCTTGAGAACAAAGTCTTTCTCATTTTTGCCTCTGTATTCCCAGCACTTGGCAAAGGGCCTGCTATAAATGCATTTTGATCAATTAAAGGCCATTAAAAAATATAGCCCAGTCTTTTGGTGACACCTCACATCCCTAATCAGAACTGACAGGAAAAACTAACAGCACTCTGTAGGAGCTGATTCACGTATTACACATATTTGTCTGCCATCGTGTGTCCAAACCATAGTATTACACTTAAATTCATTCAAAACCTAGATTTATTTGATTGTAACTTATGTGACACCTACCACACTTTTATTCAGTGGGAAAGGAGGGAGAATGAAGCCAAAAGGAATGATGAATATACAGAGTGAAGTTACTTCAATGACAATAAGAATTCACACCGAATCATCTGATTACATTGTTAACCTGACTCAGTATTAGATTTGATGTTGATATTCACTCATTCAGTCATGTCTGATTCTTCGTGATTCTATAAACGTTAGGATGCCAGGTCCTTCTTTGCTCCATTATCTCCCAAAGTCTGTTCAAGCTCATGATTGTTGCTTCTATGATCTTATCTATCCATCTTCTGTCCTCTTTTTCTTTTGTTTTCAATATTTCCCAAGATCAGGGTCTTTGCCAAGGAGTTCTGCAATCTTTTCATGTGGTCAAAGTATTTAAGCTTCAGCTTCACTATTTGTCCTTCCAAGTAATAGTCTGAATTAACTTCGTTTAAGCTCCTTGCTATGCAAGAGACTCTCAAAAATCTTCCTCAGCACCACAATTCAAAGCATCGATTCTGCTGTGCTCAGCTTTCCTTCTAGTCTAGCTCTCATTGCTGCTGAAAAAGAAAACATAGCTTTTTCTATACAGACTTTTGTCATCAAGGTAATGTCTCTGCTTTTTAGTCTGCCGTCCAGATTTGCATAGATTTATTTCTTAGGGGCAAACATCTTTCAATTTCACAGCTCCAGTTGCCATCTGGAGTAATCTTTGAGCCCAAGAATATAAAATCTGACACTACTTCTATTTCTATTCTCCAGGAACTAATGGGAACAGTTGCTGTGATTTTGGTTGTTCTTTTTATGTTAAATTTCAAACCAGCTTTTACACACTCCTCTTTCACCCTTATTAAGAAGCTTCTTAATTCTTCATATTCTGCCCTCAGAGTGGTATCATTTGCCTATCTGGTATAACTGATGTTTCTCCCAGGTACCTTAATTCTGGTTTTTGATTTATCCAGCCTGGCATTTCATATGGCTTACTCTGCACATGAGCGAAATAAATAAGGTGACAATATACCACCTTGTTGTACTCCTTTTCCAAACTTAAACCAATCAGTTGTACCATGTTCAGCTCCAACTCTTGCTTCTTGGCCTACATACAAGGTCCTCAAATGAGATGATCTGGTACTACCATCTCTTTAAGGACTTGCCACATTTTGTTGTGATGCACACAGTCGAAGGCTACACTGCACTAAAGTAGTCAAAGAAGCAGAAGTTCATGTTTTTTTTTTTTTTCTGGAATTCCCTTGCTGTCTCCATAACCCAGTGAAAGCTGGCAATGTGGTCTTTCCTTCCTCTGCCTCTTTGAAAACCAGCCTGCTTCTCTGGTAATTCTTCATTCAGATATTGCTGAATCCTATCTTTCAGAATCTTAGGACAACCTTTCTGGAGTGTGAAATGAGCACAACTATACAGTAATTTGGAACATTCCTTGGCATCGCCCTTCTTTAGGATTGGAATGTGAACTGATCATTGCCAGTCCAGTAGCCACTGCTATGCTTTCCAAATTTGCTGGCATATTGAGTGCAGCACTTTAACAACATCATCGTTTAGGGTTTTAAACAGCTCTTAGGGTTTTAAACACATCCACCAGCCTTATTGTTAGCAGTGCTTCCTAAGGCTCACTTGAATTCATTCTCTAGGATGCCTGGCTCTAGATCAGTAACTACAACATTGTGATTATTAATGATGATAAGCTCTTTCTTGTATAGTTCTTCTGTATATATTTGCCACCTCTTTTTTTTAACAAATGCTTTATTAACTTCTGGCTTACATCATTCATTTCCACCAGATTTTGAGTTACAATTTTTCCCCATTTTTCCCCTACCCACCATCCCAGAATAGAAGTCCAACAAGATAACCCGCCATCCAATCTGCTCTCTCCCATATATTCTCCCATAACCCCTTTGATGTTTCCATTAGAGCAAGGTGAATCTCTGTGCCCCAATGCCTGCACATCTTATCTCTCAATTACATGCAAAATAATATTAATAATAGTATTTATATATTTGAAACATTTAATTTTAAGACCTCGAATTTCAGATTCATTCCCTTCCTCCCTTTTCACCCATTCCCTCTGGGAAGATAAGTAATTCAGTATGTGTTGTACATGTATAGCTATGCAAAACATTACCATAGTAGATATATTGTACAAGGCTGCTTATAATTCCCTCCCACCCATCCCACCCACGAACTGCTCCATTCCCTACATTGATCCTGTACCTCTTCGATACTGGGTACTTCCAACTTCTCCTACCCCTATAATGCACTCCCCTCCATCATCCTACCTCTCATTCAACGTCCTCCTACTCTGCTTCAGGGTGAAATATCCAATTAAGTATGTATGTCATTCTCTCCCTGAGCCAAATTCAATGAGAATATGGTTTTGCCTTTTTGCCTTCCTGTTCTTCCCCACCTCTGCAGCCACTTCCCCTTGCTTCTTCTACATGAGATAGTTTACCCTACCCCGTCTCTCCTCATCTCCGCTTGCCACTTTCCTCTCTCACCTCATAATTTCACCCCTTAAGTATCATCCCTTCCCAACATATATAGACACATTCACATATGTATTCATATGCCCATATACTCTTCTTCATTATTTTCATACTGAAAAAAGTGTCATCAGTCACAGCCATTGTTTTCCATTTAGGAATGTACATAGGTCAACTATGATAAGTTCCTTTTGATTTCTTTTCCCTGGTTACCTTCTCAGGCCTCTCTTGCTTCTTGTGTCTGGATGTCAAATTTTCTATTCAACTCGTTTTTTTTTTTTTCCTCAAGAATGCTTGAAAGTCCTCTATTCCAATGAATGACCATATTTTCCCCTGAAACAAAATACTCAGTTTTGCTGTGTAGGTCACCCTTGGCTTCAATCCCAGCTCTTTTGCCCTCTGGAATATCATATTCCATGCCCTTCTATCCCTCAGTGTAGAAGCTGCCAGGTCCTGTGCTATTCTGATTGTGTTTCCACAATATTGAAATTGTTTCTTCTTGGCTGCTTGTAATATTTTCTCCTTGATCTGGGAATTCTAGAACCTGACTATAATATTCTGGGAGGTTCCATTTTAGGATCGTTTTCAGGAGGTGTTCAGTGGATTCTTTCAACCACTCTTTTTCCCTCTGGGTCTGAAACTTCAGGGCGATTTTCCTTGAGAATTTCTTGAAGGGTGATTTCTAGGTTCTTTCTTTGATCATGGCTTTCAGGTAGTCCAATAATTTTTTTTTAATTATCTCTCCTTGATATATTTTCTAGGTTAGTGGTTTTTCCCATGAGATATTTCACATTGCCTTCTATTTTTTCATTTGTTTGGATCTGTTTAACAGCATCTTGATTTCTCATAAAGTCATCAGCTTCCATTTGCTCCAGTATAACTCTGAAGGAATGAATCTCCTCAGTGAGCTTTTGAGATTATTTTTCCATCTGGCAAATTTGGCTTTTTAAGGCATTCTTCACCTCATTGCCCTTTTGGGGCTCCTTTGCCATTTGAGTTAGTCTATTTTTTAAGGTGTTGTTTTCCTCAGTCAGGCTGTTGACCCTCATTTCATACTTTTCCTGCTTCCTTCTCATTTCTCTCCCCAAATTTTCCTCCACTTTTCTTATTTGATTTTTAAAGTCCTTCTTAAGGTCCTCTATGGCCTGTAACCCACTCATATTTTCCTTTGGGGCTTTTGAAGCAGGATTTCTGACCTTGCAGGCCTCCTCCCGTTCTATACTTCGATCCTCTTTGCCCCCCAAATAGGAGTCTAATGTTGCATTTTCTGTTTATTTTGTTTCCTTTGCCTAGGCATGGTGCCACTTAATTACTTGAATTTTGGACTTGTTGCCACAGTAGGACTCTGCCACCAGACAGAGGAGCTTCTGTCCCAAAGCTGGGGTCTTCACACCTTCCGGTTCTGGCAAGCTGGATACCCACCCCACAACTTCCACCCCAGACCACAATTCAGATCCAGGGATGTTAAAACAAGAGCGATTATCCCCCACGCTGATTGCTGGATCTCCCTACAGTTTGCAGACCAGGAGCTAGAGCTGCCACTGATGCTGCAAAATGGCCTCTGTGACATGTTTCTTCAGCAGCTTTTCGCCCCCAGGGCAGGAAACCGACGGTTCCCCAAATACTGGTCCCAAAGTCCATAGGGCACTAACCTCTCACTTTGTGCTAGGCACATCTGTGTTGATAATTCTGGAATCGCCACAGATGTTGGTGTTCTGGGGTCCCTCCAATCCGGCTGCTGGCCTGGCTGCCCTGAGGCTAAAACCGGGGCTCACAAGGACCTGGGCTAGGCTCTCTGAGTGCTGGGCTGTCGGATCCCAGAGCGCTGCACTGGCCTTTCCTGCAGGGCTGCTGGGCTGTCCTCAGCAGGAGGTTAGCTTCTCTGTGTCGTTCTGTGGGTCCTGGGGCTCCAGAAGTTGTTCAAACACCCCTTTTACATGTTTTGGAGGTGGTCTGGGGGAAGAGCACCTTGGCCATGCTGTTTCTACTCTGCCATCTATTTTCACCACCTCTCCTTAATCTCTTCTATCTCTTCTACTTCTGCTAAGGCCCTCCCATTTTTGTATGAAAATTTCCCGTGATATCACTTAATTTTCTTGAGGAGATCTCTTTTCTTTCCCATTCTATTCTTTTTTTTCTATTTCTTTGCCTTGTTTAAGAAAACTTTCTTATGTCTCCTTGCTGTTATCTGGAACTCTGCATTCAGTTGATTATATCTTTCCCTTCAACCTTTCCTTTCCTTCTTTCCTTGACTATTTGTAAAACTTTATGAGACAACCATTTTACTTTCTTGCTTTTCTTTTTATTTGGAATGTTTTTTTGTTGCTACCTCCTATACAATATTGCAAATCTCGATCCACAGTTCTTCAAGCACTCTGTCTACCACATCTAATCCCTTAAATCTATTCGTCACCCCCTTTTATATTCCTAAGTGTTATTTGGGTCATACCTATATGGCCTGATGGTTTCCCCTACGATTTAAGTCTGAATTTTGCAATAAGAAACTCATGATATGAAGAGCAAGGAATAGCTTGCCTCTCAGATTTATGGAAGAGAAGAATTTATGACCAAACAAGAGGTAGAGAGCATTAAGAAATGAAAATGGATAACTTTGATTACATTAAACTGAAAAGATTTTGTAAAAAAAAAAACGCTAATGTAACCAAGATTAGGAGGGAAGTGGAAAATTGGAAAAGAATTTTTGCAACCAGTGTATCTGATAAAGGCCTCATTTCTAAAATATACAGAGAATGGAGTTAAATTTGTAAGAATTTAAAAATGGTCAAAAGATATGAACAGGTAGTTTTCAGAGAAAGAAATTAAAGGTATCTATAAGCATATGAAAAAATGCTCGAAACAGCTAATGATTATAGAAATGCAAATCAAAACAATTCTGCGGTGCTTCATTTCACAGATCAGATTGGTTAAGATGACAAAACAGGCAAATGATAAATGCTAGGGAATTATGCGGGAAAATTGGAACACTAATGTCTTGTTGTTGGAGCTGGGAATTGATCTATCCATTCTGGAGAGCAATTTGGAGCTATGCCCAAAGGGCCATAAAAATGTGCATACCCTTTGACCCAGCAATACCACTTCTAGGGCTGTATCCCAAAGAGATTGTACAAGTGGGGGGAAGATCCGTATGTACAAAAATATTTATAGCAGCTCTTTTGTGGTGGCCAAAAATTGGAAATCAAGGGGATGCCCATCAACTGGGGAATGGCTAACCAAGTTGTGGCATACTAATATGATGTAATACTACTGTGCTATAAGAAACGAGGAGCAGACAGACTTCATAATAACCTGCAGAGGCATATATAAACTGATGCTGAGTGAAAAGAGCAGAACCAGCAGAACACTGTACACAATTACAGACACATCATATCTGTGATGACTAACTTGTATAGACCGGGTTCCTCTCAGCAATGCAAGGTTATAAGATAACTCCAAAAGACTTATGATGGAAAGGGATATCCTCATCCAGAGAAAGAACTATAGAGTCTGAATGCAGATTGAAACAAATTACTTAGTCTCTCTCTTTTTTTTGTTTTGTTTTGTTCCTTCTTTCTCATTGTTCATTCCATTGGTTATAATTCTTCTTTACAACTTGACTAATGCTTAATGTGGACGTACTTATAAAACCTAGATTGTATTGCCTGCTGCCATGGAGAGGGGTGGGGGGAGGAGAGAGGGGGGAAGAAAATTTGGGACCCAAGGTAATGTGGAACTGAATGTTGTAAACTAAAAGTAAATATATAAATTTAATTAAAAAAGGAAACTCATGATCTGAGGCAGAATCTGCTCCAAGTATTGTTTTAACTGCCTATGTAGAACTTCTCTGCCTTTGGTTGCAAAGTGTATACTATATACTTTCTGTATACACACACACACACACACACACACACACACACACACACACACACATATATATATATATATATATATACACTGATTTCTATATTGAACACCTGGATTTGTCCATGTGTAGAGTTGACTTTTGGGTTTTTGCTATGACTAGCAAGTTATCTTGACAAAACGCTATTAGTCTCTGCCCTCTTTCATTTTGTGCCCAACCTGTGGCTGGAGCATTCTGAGTTCACATTAGTCTGGTCAGTCACATTTGGACACACTGTGATTTGACTCTAATAGTGATGCCATTTTAGTCCTCTTCAAGAATGAAGGACAACAACCAACCAACCACATCTTCTCCCATGAGAATGGAACTTCCTCTAGAATACGGACTGTCTTTCTTTCTACTTATATGTTCTCAATGATTAGCACAGTTCCTCAAACACAGAAAGTACATAATAGCTGCTTCTTACCTGACTCACATGTGGCCTCATAAAATCTCACATTTTCTCACCTGCCCAATTGCCATAGGCTCCTGACCTGTCTTCCTGCCTAATGCCTCCTCTCTGCAATCCATCCTCTATTATGTTCCACAAGGCTTGTTCTACCCTATATCCACTCATGCCACTCCACGGGCTCCTTTAACAACTCTGAGATCAAAGAGAGATTCATCTTTTTGTTGCTGAATGCCATTCATAACTTTGCTGCAACTGACTTTCTAGCCATATCATATTCTATTTCCCTTCATGGACTCTATGGTCCAAAACCATCTGTCTTCTCATTCTTTACACATGACACCTTATTTCCTATCCACAAGCCTTTGCAAAGGCTGTGCCCCATGCCTGGAAGGCATTCCAGCCTCACTTCTGCCTCTTAGAACCCTTCATTTCCCCCAAAGCTCAGATAACATGCCACGTCTTCTTAAATGAAGACTTTCCCAATTTCTTTGATCTATTAGCTCCCTCCCCCCATTCCCATTTCCTGTCTGTTGTTGATAGGGTGTGTAGACTTATGTGTGTCCAAGCTCTTTGCAGTACTAGGATGCGAATTCCTTTGGGGCAGGAGCTATTACACTTTTGTTTCTGTCTCTCCAGCTCTTGTCACATGGTAGGTGCTGAAGAAATGCTCGTGAATCAATTAATTGTTTTTGAGGAAAATAACATGGTGTTTTGGTTGCTTCTAGTGTCCAGGAATATTGCAGCTCATTGAAAATGTTAAGGCAAAGAAACACTTCAGTGTGTGCCAGCCACTTATGTCCAAATCCTCGCATATTACATTCTGACCTAAACCAACCCTGTTTTAGTTGGATTTTAACACATGAGACAACTCAGTTATTCTTAGAGGAGGCAAAATGGAAGCAAATGAAAATTGAAATTAAGTCCTTCAGTGTGATAAACAGGAAATCAGATTAAGTCATGACCATTAAAATGACCTCTGACACTCTCAATCCCATCACAGGTGAGTTGATACCAGTGAGCACTCACTCAAAGGGGAGGGAGCACTGAGCAGGCTTCACCCTACACTGCACCTGGTCCCTAGGAACAAATTATTGTTGCCCAGTCACAAGAGCAAAACTGGGGGAAACAAACACGAGAAAGTGGCTGATCTCAACCTGGGAGAAAATGTACTTTGACTGGGACAAAGGTGTGTGGAAATTCAGGCAGGCAAGGATTTCAAGAGCAGATGTTAAATTGGGGGGGGGGATTTTACAAGTTAATGGCTAGGCACAGCCAGTGGGAAGTCCAATCAGCTCTTGCCATGTAAAGTTACTGTGACAAATGTAACAGACATACAAAGAAAACATATGGAATTGAACATCTTGCTGGGGAACTTAGAGCTAAAAGATGTATGACATGTTCTAAATGAGAAGAGTAGTCTTCCTCATCCCTACATGGAACTTTTATAATACTTGACCACCTACTAAGGCACAGAGGTATAGCAAACATAGGATGAAAGCAGAAATGGAAAACATAGCCTTTACAAACCATAATGCAATAAAAATCGTTTTCAGGTCAGGGAGAAGCCCCAAAAGAATTTTGCTCAAAGGGAAGATTTGACTATAAGTAGATCAAAGAACAAATGATAGAAAAATATAAAGTTCTATGAAAGAAAATAGTAATGATGAAACAACACATAAAAATTTCCTGTATGCAATTATACCAATCCTCAAAATGAATTATATTGCTGAAAACATACATATATTAGTGAAATAAAAAAGAGAACATTACTGAACACAAAGAATTGGACGAGACAGAAATGGCTGACCAATGACAAAATGAATTAAATGTGCACTTTAAATTTAGAAATGCAGCAATTTAACACCCCCCCCCATAGCAATTCACCCAAAGAATCATTCATTAACATCAACTTGGATACAACCAGAGATACAGTACTGGTTTCATATTAGGAACACAGCCAACATAATTCATCACATTAAAAACAGGAATACTTCAAACTTTATGATTATCTCAATAAATACAGAAAAGGCCTTTGACAAATTTCAACACTCATTTATACTAAAAAAAATCTCTATAAAGTATAGGCATAATCCCTGAAAAATATGTATACAAAACCAAAAATAAGCATCATAAATAATAGAGAAAAAAACAGAAGCTTTCTGAAAAGATAGAGGAGTAAAGCAAAGATGCTTGCTCTCCCTGGTCTTATTTTATATAATTCTGGAAATGCTAGCAATTGCATTAAAACAACAAAAAGAAATTGAAGATGTAAACATAGGCAAAGAAGAAAATAAAGTATCTCCATTTTCTGAGGATATGATGCTTTTTAAAGAAAATCCTAAGGAATAAGCTAATATAACAAATGAGAAAATTAAAAAGCTTCAGCAAAGGGGCAAAATACAAAAAACATGTATATTGACAACATTTATAAATGACAATAATAACAACTTTTTTTTTTAACTGCGGTGGTGAGAATAGAAAGTAAAATACAGTTTAGAGTAAATTTTTAAAAGGCATAACATACTTGGGTATCAGTCTACCAAAACACACAATAAATTTATATAGATTCAATTGCAAAATTCTCCTTAAAGAAATAAACTGGAAGAGTATTCAGTGTTCATGACAATATAATAAAAATGACAATGCTACCAAAATTGATTTACCATTTTAATGCTACGCCAATCAGGGTATCAAAGGAATACTTTGCAGAAGTCACTAAGATAATAAAATTCATTTGGAATAAATAAAGTTTGAGATTATCAAGTCAGATAATAAAAAAGGAAAGAATGCAGAAGTGCAGTACTTTCAGACCTCAAAGTATCTTAGAAAATAGGAGTCATCAAAACAATGTGTTTGGGATTTTAAAAATTAAAGTCACTTAACCTCAATTGCCCTGCCTTCCTCCCTCCAAAAAGCAAAACAAACAAACAGATAGTTAGGTGAATGAATGAATGAGCAAACAAACCAACCAACAAATAAATAAAGTGAGGTGGCTAGGTGGTGCAGTGAATGGAACACTGGCCCTGAAGTCAGGAGGACCTGAGTTCAAATCCAGCCTCAGATACTTAACACAAAAACTAGCCTTGTGTCCTTGGGCAAGTCATTTAACCCTAATAGCCCTCCTAAAAGCACAAATAAAATAAAAAAAAAATAAAGCAACAGACCAATCCGACTAGATAAGGAAAAATAAGAAACAAATGACTCCAATGAACCAGTTTTCAATAAACCAGAAAGAATAAATTACTTAGGAATAAATAGCCAATTTTATCTAAAAAATACTTTTGAGAGAACCAGAAACAGTTCCACAGAAATCAGATTTAGCACCATATTCCACAATAAATTCAAAATATATGTATGACCTTATTATGAAAGACCATAGATTACAATTTGAGGAGGAAAATGACCATATACCTTTCAGTAGTGTGGGTAGATGTGTTTTTAGCCACAGATGAGAGAGAGACAATTAGAAAAAAACAAACTACGTAACTGTGATTACAGGGACCTGAAAAGTTTATACACCAATAAAATTAAAGCATCTGAAATGAGAAGGGAAACAGTCAAATATGTCGGGGGGGGGGGGAATCAAGTACACAAAATATAGAGACAGCTAACAGAACAAGATAGATTATATTGAGAGAGTCAGTGCGGTGATGAATTTAGATATAATGCTAAACCTCCACAGGAATTATGTGGCTATGGACTGACCTTGTGTAATGCCTCCCCATACAGCCCACATTGGACACCTGATAGGGGTCATGGAAAAGAAAATGAGAAGTCTGCTGAAGCAAATCTACTTGGGGAAAACTAAGGGCATTGTCAATGGTATGAAGTCTGTGCAGGCAAAGCAGAAGCCCTTAAAAAATAACCTGGAAGAAGCTTTGAAGAGGAGGTAGCAAAATTAAAAATCCCTCCATGGTTAACAAGATATACCCTTTTTGCTCTTTCCTTTTTTCCTGAATCCCAAAACCCTCCTATCTGTTACCAATAATGACTGGGCATTTCACACACACACACACACACAAACACACACACACACACACACACACACGCACACACTCACACAAGTATACATGTGTACACACATGTGAACTCGAGCACAGAATAAAGCTGGGTCACCCTTTTCAGTATCAAAGGCAGACTTTCCAGCTCTTTTTTTTTTCCTTTCAAGACTTCCAATGTTTCCATGGAAACCAGAGTGGGTGAAGGTTTAGTTTTGTATCCACTCTGTGTCTCCTCTCACCCCAAATCCATTCATTGGCATCAAACATAATCCACTGTCTGTCTTGGGATGCCCCACCTCCACATTTCTGTTATACTGCTGAAAAAATGTAAAACATGTAAATAACTTATAAAATACTCTCCTGGGTGAAAGAGAGTGAAATAATTTGAAATCCTATTCCTCGCGCCCGCGCGTGTGTGAGTGTGTGCGCGCACGCGCGGGCGCGCGCTCACGCGCTCTGGCACATGCTCGAATTGGGCTTTGGGTGTGTGGATCAAGGAGGGGCATGGACTCTGAGCTGAAGTCCATGGGGGTTTCTTAAGGCTGTTAGCAGCAATAATTTCAAATAAAGGCCTGGTTCAGGCTCAAAAAGCAGAAGGGTGGTGCTATTTCTCTCTGCCTCTCAGGCAGTTTTCTCTCAATTTTTAGGGCACACAAAAAGAATTTTGTTTCTTGTTTCTTTATTTTTATTTTTGTAAAACAAATGAAACACACAAGGAGAATATATATATATATATATATATATATGCACATATATAAACCTATAGGTGTGTATTCACATATCATATTCATATAGAAATTTATATGAATATGGTCTATGAGTGTGTGCATGTTTGTGTGTGTATATGTTTACTTGTAAAGTGCTCAGTGATTGGGGACAGACACTAAAACCTAGGGGAGTCAGAAAATCTCCGCTGAAAAAGGCAGTACTCTAGCTGGCTGATGGAGACTTCTAGAAGTAGTGTTGAGGAGAAGGACCTTTTATGTATGTGGGATAAGACATATAAAAACAAGGGGGGAAAAGTTAGAATATATTAAAAAGTTGAGTCAAGTAAAAAAAATATTAAGAGCCTACCATGTCCCTGGAACTGAGCTAAGTGTAGAAATACAAATTAAGTGGGTGGGGAATAGGGAGTGGGGGAGAAGATCACTATTCTCAAAGAGCTCATATTCTAAAGGAAGAGATAACATGTAAATAACTATGTAAAAATAAGACATATAAAAAATAAATTGGAGGTATTCTCAGAGGAAAGTTGCTTTGCAGAAGGTAGAACTTTAGATGACCCTGAATGAAGTCAGAGAAGCCTGAAGGTGAAGATGAGGAAGGGGAGAATTTTAAGCGTGGGGGAGGGGCGGGTGAGGAGGCAACCAGGGAAACATCACAGTGGGGATTAAAGTGCCATGTATGAAGAATAGAAAGGAACAAGCAACAAGGATGATAAAGTATGTGGAGGGAAGTATGGAGGGAAAAGACTGGTAAGATGAGAAGGAACCAGTTTGTAAAGGGTAAGGGAGATCCTGTGATCCTGGGAGTGATAGGTAGAGGCACAGGCATTTACTGAGTTGGGAAGCTGATATGGTCAGAGCTGTACTTTAGGGTAAGAAATTAGACAGTGGAATGGAGGACCAACAGGAGTGAAAAGTCTGGAGGGCATAAAAGTCAACCAGAAGACCATTTCAATAGTCCAGGTATGAGGTAATGAGGGTCTCACTAGGATGGTGTCATGTCAGAGGAGCAAAGGGGGTCTATAGAGAGATTCTGTGAAGTTAGAAACATTAGGATTTGGCAGAAATCCTTGGTTATTGGGGAAAGGTAGTGGGGAATGAGAAGTCAATATTTTCTCCTGGGTGACTGGGAGGATGGTCATACTCTTGACCATATGAGATCCCTGTTACTGATCCCTATAATAAATACTATTAGGATAAGGAAGTGTTTGGTGTTCTGGATCTGTGCAGTGTAAGATTTGTTTATAGGACATCCAGTTTGAGAAGTACAATAGGGAACTGGACATGAGAGACTGGAAGTCAAGAGAGAAAGGACAAAAAGATGCAAGAATCATCTGAATAGAGATGAGAATTGAAATCATGGGAGGTATGTGTCAGGTGGAATAATCTAAAGAGAGAAAATAATATGGCCCAGAACAGAGCTTTGAGGGACACGCATGGTTAACAGGTACAACCTGGTTGAAGATCCTGCAAAGGAAACTAAGAAGAAACAGTCACTCAGTTAAGAGGAGAACCAGGAGAAAGTAGTATCAGAAAAACCTAAAGAGAGGAGAGAATCAAAGCTGAGAGTATGATTGTGGCAAAGATTACAGAGAAGTCAAGAATGTGGATTGAGAAGAGGCTATTATAGTTGTTAATGAAGAGGTCAGTGGTCACTTTGGAGCCAACACTGTCAAATGAATAGTGGGATCAGAAGCCAGATTGCAGAGAATTTAGAAACGTGTGAAACGAAAGTAGCTACTTGTAGAAGGCATTCTCAAGGAATTTATCCACAAAATGAAAGAGAAACGCAAAATTATAACTAATGAGAATGAACTAATCAAGTAAAGGACATCTGAGGATAGAGGAGTTGGGGGAGATAGAACCATAGTCATGGGAATTAAGGAAGCAGTCATTAGAAAGGGAGAGAATGAAGATTAATGAAAGAGGGGTTGGTAAGGGGGAAAATTTCTGAAGAAGATGGGATGAAAGGGGCCCTCGTAAGCATGTATAGGGGTTTGTGTGGCCAAGGAGAAGGTCCAACTCTTCGTGTGGGATAGAGGTTAAGAAGGAAATAGTGGAGGAAGAGGTCTCATTAATGTGAGAAGAGAATGACAGGCAAAGAGGGGAATGGTCTTGATTGGTGGATTTTTTTTTTCAGTTACATATGAGGCAAGACTCTTTGCTTAAAGGTAAGGAGGCCACGGGAGTTTGGAGAAGGCATGGAAAGCTTTAGAAATGGTGCTGTGGTGAATAGACATGTGAACCAGTTAGGGAGAGTGGAAAAGGAATGCCTCGTGAAACAGCAAGCACAATAGCACACCCAGGATGACCTACTAGAACAAGTTCTTCATTTTTTTTTATTTGTTTATTTTTACTTTACAAGATTCAGTTCCATAGTTCCTTGAGTTTCAAATTTCCCTTCCCTCCCTCCCCCCATCCCCCACAATGGCATATAGTCCAGTATAGGATCTGCAAATACTTTCACATTAGACAGTCAAGTTACAAAGGCGAATTGTACTAGGTGTGATTAAAAATGGTAAAGAAGAAATAAAAATGGTAAAGAAGAAATAAAACCAGACAATGAAAAGAAAAAGATCAATTAGTTTGATTCCATCAGGATTCAAGCTCAGTTCTTTCTAGTTATTTCTCTGGATGTAGGCATCTCTCTCCTTCACGAGTCTTCCAGGATTGACTTATATCACTGCATTGCTGAGAAAAGTCCAGTCTGTCATAGTTGGTCATCGCACATATGTTGTGTCTGTGATTGTATACAAATTTCTCCTGGGTCTACTCTTCTCACTCAGCATCAGTTTGTCTAAGCCTCTCCAAGTAAATATGAAAACCGTCTCCTCCTCATTTCTTATAGCACAATAGTATTCCATTACATGAATATAGCACAACTTGTTTAGCCATTCCCCAATTGATGGGCACCGCCTTAATTTCCAATTCTTTGCAACCATGAAAAGAGCTGCTACAAATATGTTCATACATATCGGTCTTCCTCCCGCTTCTATCATCTCTTTGGGATATAACGCTAGAATTGGTATTGCTGGGTCAAAGGGTATGAAATTATCTATAGTCCTTGGGGCATAACTCCAGATTGCTCTACAGAATGGTTGGATAAGTTCACATCTCTACCAGAAATGCATTAGTTTTCCAATTTGCCCACATCCTCTCCAGGATTTGTCATTTTCCTGTTTTGTCATTTTAGCCAATCTGACTGGAGAGCTGTGATACCTCAGAGTTGTTTTAATTTGCATTTCTCTAATCAAAAGTGATTTAGAGCATTTCTTCATATGCTTATATATATGTATGTATGTATATATATATGTATATATATGTATATGTATATACACATATATATGTATATGTATACATACATACATACATATATATATATCTTTAATTTCTTTCTCTGAAAACTGCCTGTTCATATCCTTTGACCATTTATCAATTGGGGAATGAGTTGTATTCTTATAGATTTGACTCAGTTCTCTGTATATTTTAGAAATGAGTCCTTTATCAGAGACATAGGTTGTAAAAATTCTTTCCCAGTTTCCCACCTCCCTCTTGATCTTGTTTACATTGGCTTTGTTTGTACAGAATCTTGTCAATTTAATGTGAACAAAATTATCCATTTTGCGTTTTATAATGCTCTCTAGTTGTTCTTTGGTCCTAAAGTGTTTCCCTCTCCGCAGATCTGACATGTAAACTATTCCTTCCTTTCCCAGGTTGCTTACAGTATCATCCTTTATACCTAGATCATGCACCCATTTAGACTTGATTTTGGTATATGGTGTTAGACAATGATCTATGCCCAGTTTCTGCCATACTATATTCCAGTTTTCCCAGCAATTTTTGTCAAATAGCGCATTCTTATTCCAAAACTGAGGTCTTTGGGTCTATCAAGCAATAGATTACTATACTCACTAACTGCTGGGTCTCCTGCGCCCAATCTATTCCACTGGTCCACTACTCTACTCCTCTGCCAGTACCAAGAAGTTTTGATGACTGCTGCTGTATAATACAGATTAAAATCTAGTATAGCTAGTCTACCTTCCCCAGCATTTCATTTCATTAATCCCCATGATATTCTAGACCGATTGTTTTTCCAAATAAATTTTGTTACTATTTGGTCTAACTCCAAAAAGTAGTTTTTTTCCTAAATTGATTGGTATGGTTATCTTTTCTTTCCAAATGCTTTACTAATTTCTGGTTTACATCATTCACTTCTGTCAGATTTTGAGTAACATTTTTCCCCATTATTCCCCTACTCACCACCCCAGAGTAGCAGTTCACAGGATATCCCCTAATCCAATCTGCTCTGTCCCATATCTTCTCCCATACCCATTCTACTTTTCCATTAGGGCAAGGTGAATATCCCTGCCTCAATGCCTGCACATCTTATCTCCCAATTATATGTAAATAGAATAAATAATAGTATTTGTATATATTTAAAACATTTGATTTTAAAACTTTGAATTCCAGATTCATTCCCTTCCTCCCTTGTACCCCACCCTTACTTTGAAGATAAGCAATTCAGTATGTGTTATACATGTGTAGTTATGCAAAACATTACCATAGTAGATACATTGTAAAAGACTGATTATATTTCCCTCTCTCCTATCCCAACCCCCACCTGGTCCTTTCCCCACTTTGATCCTGTCCCTTTTCAAAAGTGGGTGTTTCCAACTTCCCTCCCCCCCAGGCTGCCTTCCCTTCCATCATCACCCCACATCTCCCTCACCCCCCCCACTCCTGTATGGTGAGATATCCCGTTAAGTATTTATGTCTTTCTCTCCCTGAGCCAAATTCAATGAGAATAAGGTTTTTGCCTTTTTGCCTTCCTGTTCTTCCCCTCCACTGCAACCACTTTTCCTTGCCTCTTCTACATGAGATAGTTTACCCCGTTATGTCTCTCCCCATCTCCTCTCATTATGTTCCTCTTACCTCTTAGTCTCACCCCTTAGGTATCATCCCTTCCAATTAAATTCGACCTGTGCCCTCTATCTATGTAAACCTGTAGACATATGAACCCACATTCATACATGTATCCATATGCCCATATACAAATCTTCAGCTATTTTCATACTGAGAACGATTTTATCAGTTACTGTTATCGTTTTTCCATGTAGGAGTGTAAATAGTTCAACTTTGATAAGTTCCTTATGATTTATTTTCCCTGTTTACTTTCTCAAGCATCTCTTCCTTCTTGTGTCTGAATGTCAAATTTTCTATTCAACTCTGTTTTTTTTTTCCCTCAACAAATGCTTGAAAGTCCTCTGTTACAATGAATGACCATATTTTCCCCTGAAACATGATACTCAGTTTTGCAGCGTAGGTGATCCTTGGTTTTAATTCCAACTCCTTTTGCCTCCAGAATATCATATTTCATGCCCTTCTATAGCTCAGTGTAGAAGCTGCCCGATCCTGTGCAATCCTGATTGTGTTTCCTCAATGTTGAAATTGTTTCTTCCTGACTGCTTGTGATATTCTCTCCTTGATCTGGAAATTCTGGAATCTGGCTACAATATTCCTAGGAGTTTTCTTTTGGGGATCTTTTTCAGGAGGTGATTTGTGGATTCTTTCAACCTCTATTTTGCCCTTTGGATCTAAAACATCAGGGCAATTTTCTTTGAGATTTTCTTGAAGAATGTTTTCTAGATTCTTTCTTTGATTATGGTTTTCCCATAGTACAATGATTTTTAGATTGTCTCTCCCGGATCTATTTTTCAGGTCAGTGGTTTTTTTCCATGAGGTATTTCACATTGCCTTTTATTCTTTCATTTGTTTGGAGCTGCTTAATAGAATCTTGATTTCTCATAATGTCACTAGCTTCCCTTTGCTCCACTCTAATTCTGAAACAATTATTCTCCTCAATGAGCTTTTGACATTCTTTTTCCATCTGGCAAATTCGGCTTCTTAAGGCCTTCTTCTCCCCATTGAGCTTTTGAGACTCTTTTGCCATTTGACTTAGTCTATTTTTTTTGTTTGTTTTTGGAGGGCAATTGGGGTTAAGTAACTTGCCCTAGCCCACATGGCTAGGTTTTTGTTTGTGTGTGCATTAAGTGTCTGAGCCCAGATCTGAACTCAGGTCCTTCTGACTCCAGAGCTGACGCTCTACTCTCTGTGCCACCTAGCTGCCCCGACTTAGTCTATTTTTTAAAGTGTTATTTTCCTCAGTCAGAGTGTTGACTCTCATTTCATACTTTTCTTGCATCTTTCTCATTTCTCTTCCCAATTTTCCCCCACTTCACTTATCTGGTTCTTAAAGTCCTGTATTGCCTGTAACTAGCTCATATTTTCGTTTGGGGCTTTTGGTGCAGGATTTCTGACCTCACAGCCCTGCTCCTGTTCCATGCTTTCGTCCTCTTTGCCCCCCAAATAGGAGTCTAATGTTGTACTTTTATGATTATTGTGTTTCCTTTGCCTAGGCATGTTACTACTCAGTTACTTGAATTTTGGGCTTTTTGCCACAGTACTACTCTGCCACCAGCCAGGGGAGCTTCCATGACAAGCGTTAGGGTTTTCTCAACTACCTGAGGTATTAGGTGGGTGTCCTCTGTGAAGCCTCCACACACTCTGGCAAGCTGGTCACACACCCCACGATGTCCATCCCAGAGCACAATCCAGATCCAAGAAGGTTAAAACCAGAGTGATTAGCCCCCAGACTGATCGCTGGATCCCCCTACAGTCTGCAGGCCAGGAGCTGAAGCTGGCAAAGTGATGATGTGTCACAAGCTGCACCCCAGCTCCTCTGAGGCTTCTCGCACCAAGGGGAAGAAGCTGACATACTTTCCCAACTAGTGCCTAAGTCCATACGGCATGATCTCTCACTTTGTCCTAGGCATCTATGTGTTGACAATTCTGGAAACAACACAGCTGCTGGTGTTCTGGAAACGTCCAGCTCATGAGGTCCTGGGCTCAGCTCCCAGATCGCTGTGCTTGCCTCTCCCTGGCGGCCTGCTGGGCTGTCCTCAGCGGGAGGTTGGCTTCTCTGTGTCATTGTATGGGTTCTGGAGCTCCAGTGGTCTTTTGGAGACCCCCTATAACATAATTTTGAAGTTCTGTGGGCTGGAGCTCCGTGGAAGTTCTGTTTCTACTCTGCCATCTTGACTCTGCCCCTAGAAGAAGTTCTTTGACCAGATTTTCTAGGAAGGACTGCTCAAAAATTGGTTAACAATCCTACTTTGTATTACACTCTCTAGTTCAGGGGAAAGGTCAGCATCCTCAATGTTAGAGAAAATACAAGCAGGGAAATTATTACAAAGACCAACAGACAGGCCACTGACTGCCTGAATCAAAGAAATATTGCTATGCACTTTACATACATACCTGGATGGAGAGAGCCTTTAGATATAACCCGAGCAGATAGGGAAGCTCTGAACACACAATCACTCAGAATCTTGAGCAAGGAACCCTAAGATCCTTCTCCTAAGCGAGCCCCCAAAGCAGAATACTAACTTAGAATATATACACACCTCTCAGATCCAGAAGGCATCGCAACCCTCCTGGACTCAGTGCCTAATCAACTTAGTACCAAAAAGTATTGAAGCTTTCCTACAAGCAAACCTCCTCTCAGCAAGCTCCTCCTTAGGCAAATTCCTTATCCAATGGGATCCACATGAGGCCTATTAATTGGCAGGGAAGATCTTATTATCCCATTTACATTACACCTAGCCAGAATGAGGGTCTAGTTGAGATGATATAACATGATTGCATGGTGGACCCAGTCACCATGGTTTCATGACTTATGACAGCTTCATTCAGCAGCACTTAAGTAGGAGCAAAGGCAGAAGACGGTGTATGTGTAGAAAATTCTGGGATGAAGTCCTGGGAAAGAACAGTGGTGTGGAAGGATGGCAGTAGATAATGAAGACAAAGTACAATTTATGATTTTGCAATGTAGAGGAAGCAGTGTAATGAAAACAGATAATGATCATCTGATCATAAAGGGATTTCAGAGTTCCCTAAGTAACATCCCTGTGTGTAGATGAAATGAGATGGAAGACTAGGTCCTCAGAAATGAGTTGTTTGAGAAGATGAGAGGTAGGGTTTTGAAGGATGTATTGATATGCATGCTAATGTCCCTGACTTTGAAGGCAGGAACTGAGGAAGAGAGAAAGACTACAATCTAAGTGCTGAACTCATTGTGGAAGAAAGGAGAGTTTCCTGGAAGTCAGTACATAACTACAACTAGAATCTTGATTATGTGGTAAAAATAGATTGAGTAAATTTAAAAGTCTAAAGGGGGAGAGCAATCCAAGGGTGTGGGTGAGTGAAGGACAATGCCGCCAGACAAGAGATGGAAAGTCTTATTCATAAAGTGTCGGCGAGGAGATTGGTGTTGCTGAATTAAAGAAGAGGTGCCAGTGAATAAAGGGTAATAAGACTGGAAAGGTAGGAGGTGATTAGGTTATGAGGCACTTACAGTACCCAACAGAGGGTTTGGCGATTGATTTGGGAGGCAATGAGGAGTCACTGTAGTTTATTGTGTAGAGGTGCATTAGTAAAATCATTTCAGTGACTGAAATGAAAGATGGGTTGAAGTGGGGAGAAAACTTGAGGCAGACAGACCCACCAGAAGGCTATTGTAATAGTCCAGGTGTAAGGTGATGAGTGTATGGACCAGAGTGTTGGCCGTGTTGCAGGAGAGAAAAGAGCATAGTCCTAAGATGTCGAAAAGGTGACATTGGCAGTCCTTGACAACAGATGGAGATGGGGAGATGGGATGAGAAATAGTAAGGGGTTGGGGGTAACACTTGGGTAGCCAGCCTGAAGGACTGGGAGGAGGATGTTGCCTCTTGCAATAATAAGGAAGTGGGAGAAGGATTTAGGGGAAAAGACAATGAGTTTTGTTTTGTTTTTGTTTGATTTTTAGATATCTACTGTACATCAGGTTTAAAGTGTCTTAAAGGTAATTGAAAATGTGAGTTTGGGGATCAGCATAAGGGTTAGGGCAAAATAAACATGAGAATTGTCAGCATTGAGATCATAATTAAAACCAAAGGAACTGATGAAATCACCATATGAAATAGTACAAAGTGAAAGAGAAAAGAAACCAGGATAGAACCATGTGAGACAGTTATGGTAAGAGAGCATAATCTGGATGAAGAACCAGTAAATGAGACTGAGAAGGAGCAGTCAGCTAGGTAGAAATAGAAGCATGAGAGAATGGTGTCCTGCAAACCTAGAGAGAAGAGCATCTAGGAGGAGAGGGTGGATAACAGTGTTAATGGATGCAGTGAGGTCAATAAGAATGAGGACTGAGAAAAGGCAATTCAATTTGTCAGTTGGTAACTTTAGAGAGGGCAGTTTTAATGAAAAGATGAGATTGGAATCCAGTTGGAAGAGGTTAAGTAAAGAGTAAGAGGAGAGAATGTGGAGGAATCTGTGGTAGATTGCATTTTCAAGGGGTTTAGACAAAATGGCAGAAGCAATGGGGAATGATAATTACCAAGATTACACTGACGAAGCAAGGATTTTTGAGGATAAAGGAGACATGAGCATGTTTTAGACAGGAAGGAAAGCATCGATAGGGATATTGAAAAAAGCAATAAGAAGGGGAATGGGGATAAGAGAAAGGGAGAATAACAAAAAGTAGGTCAAAGAAAAGAAGGCAGTGGTCAGAAGAAAAATGGACTTTACAGGAGGGACAGGATGAAAAAGAGAGAATAAGCAAAATAAAATACGATGGAAGAAAATGCACAATTAGTTATCATAAGTGTGAATCTGAATGGGATACACTCACCCAAAAAACAGAAGCAGATAGCAGAATTGGTTAGAAACCAGGAGCCAACAATATGTTGTTTACAGAAAACACACTTGGAGCAGAGAAACACACATAGTTAATATAAAGAACTGGAGCAGAATCTGTTATGATTCAACTAAAGTGAAAAACACAGGGACAGTGACCATAAACAATGAAGCAATATCAGCACTAAACATATATGCACCAAATGGAATAGCATCCATGTTTTAAAACATTTTCTTCTATTTCATTCATTCTGTTGATTTTGTTTCATTTATTCTTGGAATCTCATAAGAGTCATTAGTTTCCAGTTATCTAATTCTAATTTTTGCGGAGTTGTTTTCTTCAGGTAGCTTTTTTACCTCATTTTCCATTTGACCAATCCTACTTTTTAGAGAGTTGTTTTTTTCAGCAAATTTTTGTACCTATTTTTACATTTGTTGTATTTCCTTTATCAAACTGTTAAATTTTTTCATGATTCTCTTGCATCGCTCTCATTTCTATTCCCAATTTTTCTACCTCTCCTATTTGATTTTTAAACCCATTTTAGAGGTCTTCCATGGTTTCTTTTTGGGCTTGAATCCAATTCACATTTTTTTTTTCTTTGAGCTTTGCATGTAGGCATTTTGACATTGTTATCTTCTTCTGAGTCTGTGTCTTGATCTTTCCTGTCACCCTAATAATTTTATCTGGTCAGATTATTTTGTGCTTATCTTTTCCATTCTTTTTCCTTACTTTTAAATTTGACCAGTGCTCCTGGGGAGGAGGAGGCACTGTTTCTTGTGCTGGTGTTGCCCTGACTCTCACAGGGGAGCCTCATGCCTGGTGCTGTGCTGAAAGGGCAGGGCAGGGTGGGGATGACTGGTGATTCTGGACATTACATGTCCTATCCTGAGACATGTCAGGCATTCCTGTGCTGCCTTGCTTCTTCCTTGTTGCTGTATATGGGTGTGGGTGGAGGTGGACGTAGAGGGTGACTGATGCTGCCTGGTGCCACAGTAGCTCACCTAGTGTTGTACTGAGGCACATGAGAGGTCCCAGAACTGGCATCATCCTGTTTGTTCTGCTGTTGTGAGGCATATGGCGGGAAGGGTGTATTGTCAATGCAATTTGAACAGCTGCTATGAATATGCAAATATATTTTCAGAATCAAATCACCAAGTATAATAAAAACGTCTCACTAAAAGCTGACCCCATATAACATTTATTCTGTGCACTGATACCAGATAAGATATCATTATGGAAATGATAAGCAAAGGTTAACAGGGCAACGAAAGTATTTGCACATATTACCAGGCCAAGAAGCACCACCATCTCAATTTACTTTGACAGCTGGGAGGCTCCTTCATAACAGCTGCTTAAAAGGGGAATCAGTCAAGTGTCCTTCTGATGAGCTATTCTCTGATTTTCAGCAAATCTCTGCTGTTGCTGCTTTTACTGCTGCTGCTGCTGCCACCAGCCACCTCAACACTCAATGCTCCATGCTTGTTTTCTTGTTCATGTGTTTGCTCTTCTTGATGCTCGTTTTTCTTCTTCACACTCACCCTCTCAACATTGTCTCTATACAAACTTCTTCTTGGCACCTGATTGGCTCAGCAAAGAGAGGCATGAGAGCCAATGTGTGCAGCCCTCATTTGTAGCATCAGCACTGGATGTTAAAAGCTTCCATGATTGGTAGAGTATAGTCACATGGGTCTAGTAATGGACAGGGAAAATCTTCATATTCCATTAATTCTACAAGGTGGTCCCATTGTTGGCATTTCCCACTCATCTGGTGATGCACTGGGCTCAGGGTCTCCCGCTGGCTTGCTGAGGTATACCAGGCTGGCTGTTGGCTTGCCAGACCATTTCTTCTCCTGGACTGCACTCTCTCTTCACACTAGTGAGACAGACCTTTCCTGCCAACCTTCCAAATTTCTTGGGCTAGAAAAGTGTTTCACCCTGTCTTTGTACTGGTACTATGACTCCAGATTTCATTTCAGCATGCTATTTTTATAGTTGTTTAGAGGTAAAAATAGGAGAGTTCGAGCAATTCTCTGTTTACTCTATTTTCTTGGCTTTGGGAACTTAATTTGATTTTAAAAATCCTTTTCAAGTTCATCCAGGAATACTTTCTGGCTTTGGATATAGCAGTTGTGACTTCTGAGTTTGTATTTTTGATCTTCTCTATCACCATAGTAACTTTCTTCGGTCAGGATCTTTTGTTGTTTGCTCCTTTTTCCTTGACTGGTTTTTGACTTTTGACTTTATATGAAGTTGGGCTCTGTTTCTGTGGTGGAGGAGACACTTTTACAAGATTCATGTTTTTTTTTTTTTTTCTGGGGATCTGTAAGCTTTCTGAGAGCTCCAGAAACAGTCCCTGTTGCCATTGATTCAGTCACTCCCAAGGCCTTCTACTTGTTTGTTGTGGTGGGGCCTGTGTTGGCATACCATTTGCTCTACTCTCTCCCTAGTGCAATAGACCTTTCCTGCCAACCTTACAAGTTTTCTTACGCTAAAAAAATGTTTTACCTCATCCTTTTGTGGCTTCTGCTTCCCCAGCATTTATTTTGAGGCATTACTTAAAGTTGTTTGGAGGGGAATATGGGAGAGCTCAAGAAAGTCCCTACCTATTTTCTTCCATCTTGCCTCTGCTTGCACCCCCCTCAAACCTCCCACAACTCAATGCAGTTTGAAGCATGCTTTTTAACTTTCTTCATTTTTCTTGGACATGTCTGTGTGTTTTCCTTTGTAAGACGGCTAATATGAAAACACGTTTTCCATGACTTCACATGTATAATCGATGTCTAATTGTTTGTCTTCTCAATGTGGAAGAAGGGGGCGGGGTGGAGAAAGAGAATTTAGAACTCAAATTTAAAAAAAAAATGGATGTAAAATTTTTACATGTAATTGGGTAATATTTAATTAAATAAAGAGAATATATTAAAAAAATAAAAGAAGAGAATAATATTTTAAAATATTTTCCACGTGTTGATACATTACTGAGCCTACAGAAATCCTACAACATAGTATTATCCCCGTTTTACAGATGAGGAAACTGAGACTCATAACCTATGAATTGATTGGTGAAAATTCTCTCAATGGTAGATACTCCAAAGTAGATCATAGCTAATCTATCATTGACCTACATGGAGAGCGGCAGAAGAGTCAGAGACGGTAAATGATTCCTTCCTGGTTATACACATAAGTGAAAGGTCTCTTGAAGGGGGTGATATTTGAGCTAAACCCTGAAAGGGAGCAAGGGATTGGCTCCGAGAAGACAAAGGAAGGACAGCATTCCAGCTATGAGGACATTTTTGTTCTGTAGTTAGGAGTAGGGAGAGGGACTGTACTTGTTATTTCATAGGCATAGGGGGCTTGTCATGAGTCAAAGTGCATTTGATTGCTTACCACATGGCAGACACTGTGTTAAGTATTAGCTAAGGAAACTTCCTTGACCAATGCAGGTCAGTGTCCTCTCTGAAAATGAGAGTCTTAAGAGAATTGCCCAGAGCCCCAGGGTCACACAGCCAGGATATATCAGAGACAGGACCAGACCCCAGGTCCTCTTGATTCCATAACCAGCTCTGTCTTTCTCCCCACTAGACCACACTGACTCTCAGGCACTATGGTTACTATACATTTATAGTTTTGTCATTCAGTCATTTCAATCACGACCCCATTTGGGGTTTTCTTGGCAAAGATACTTGAGAGGTTTGCCATTTTCCTTCTCCAGATCGTTTTACAGATAAAGAAACTGAAGCAAACAGGGTTGAATGACTTGCCCGGGGTGACATACTGAATAAGTGTCTGAGGCCAGATTTGAACTCAGGAAGAGGAGTCTTCCTGACTACAGGCCCTGTGGCTATAGCCATTGAACTGTTGACAGTAACATTTTTGAAGGTTAATACTGCTGTGTCCCCCAAATAAGTCTGCCACAACTTGTTTTTTAACCCTGATAACAAAGTTCCTGAAATAATCCTTTGCTTTGACCTCTGATAGGTAACTCAGTCACCTCCAGGAAGTACATGCAAAATCATCAAATAAGAACCTCACTCTCAGAGGAGCCCTTGGGAGCACATGCCACAACCTCCTCAGGAGAATCACATACTCCATTCTAAAAGGAACATCTCTTCGTGATGGAGCACACCCTACCCTCCTTTCTGCTGGAGCATCCTCTCCCCTTCCTGCTGAATGTGCTCCTCAACACAGTGCTGCCCTTACCTGAGTTCTGCCCAATGTTGGTGTCTATGCAGGACTTTTCCTCTCTCCCTTTTCTCATCTTCTGCATTGTTTACAAAATAAGATTTTCATTGAACTGACTCCCATTGTTCCATGTGTTATTCTCAGCACCTGGAATCATTAAGAGGTTGTTTTCCACAACCTTTTGATTGGACCCTGGGCCTTTCCTTAGACATAAACTCGGTCCCTGGACCCAGACTTAGTGTATTAACAGCTGCAGCTACACTGGGAGAGTAGAGCACTATGAGTCCAATTGTGAAAAGCAAGGGTCGATATGGGAAGCCCATGTCCTCCCAGGAGAGATTCCAGTGTGCCAGAGGACTGTCACAAAGCAATTGGTGCAATGAGCAGTGTCTCACAACCATGGATGAAGCCAGCAGTTCAGTTGGACAACCAATCCTCAGTTGCCTAAAGTCATTAAGGGCAATTATACTGGGAAGCTTCTAGAGAAATTTGGAGAGCAATCACCTGCAGGAGCTTCTTCTGTTTGAATAGCATCCTACCTACCTGTCCAGGGGCCAGCCTTTCAGCTTTCAAGTTCTTGTGTCCTAGTGTCCACCTGCTGACTAGAGTAACACTTAAAAATTGCTTCCAGGGCAAAGTTCTGGAGGAATCCTATGTGTTTGAGGACCAGGGTTTCCCCCTGTTTCAGGGATAGAGGGTCCAGTAGTTCTGCCCTGAGGAATGGGACTGCCCACTTCTTCCCAGAGGGACTTCAGCAGCAAAACACCTGTGTTTGGAGTGGTGCTGTCAAGTCCAAAAGTCTTATCTTTAACAGGTTTGCAGTTGAAACTTTGAATTTATCTGGTACTTCAGGACCGCCTATTTATTATTAATTCTTCCCTTGACCATGAAAATCTGGGAACAAATTGAAAATAAAATAAAATTTCAATTGGGAGGATGTTTTGCATTGCCTCTGTATTTTCTTCTGTGAATGATATAACAGAACTTAATTTTTGGTTAACTGGAAGGAAAATTTTGTTTTGGTAAACTAGAAGCAAAATCACCTTAAAAAATTGGAATAGATCATGCATGTTTATAAGCTCTAAGGGATGCCCGAAGTGCAAGTATTGCAATGAATTGGTGTTGTATAATAAAGAACCTGCACTTCATTGCAGAGGAGAAATTCAGTGGAGGATATATTCGTTCTTTAGATATTCTGCAATGATTGGAAAAGAAAGCCAAGAAAAAGGAAGAAAGAGCCACATTTTATCATAGTATGGCAAAAAAAAAAAAAAAAACTAAAGGAAAGGTGCAGTTTTGAACGGCTTTAATCAAAGTCCACCGGAAAGATATTAAAAGGAGAGAAGGTTTAAGCAAATTGGCAATGAGAAGAGAAGAAAAGGGGTGCGACATCAGTAAAGTTGGGGTTTATTTACTCTGGCAGGGTGAAAGGAGGGCTTGCAGGTAAAGGATTTGGCGTTTGAGAAATAGAAGTTCGAGGGAAGGTTACGTTGTCATTGAAAAAGAATAGGAGAAACTATGGTTATATTATTATTATTATTATTATTATTATTATTATTATTATTATTACTATTATTATTATTATTATTATCATTTGGTTTTTGGAGGGGGGAAGGCAGGGCAACTGGGGTTGACTTGCCCAAGCTCACACGGTTAGTAAGTGTTAAGTGTCTGAGGCGAGATTTGAACTCAGGTCCTCCTGATTCCATGGTTGTTGCTCTACTCATTCTGCCACCTACCAGCCCGATTATTATTTATGATGTGGAAAATACAGAAACCTTTGTAGCATAGCATTATTTGAGGATAGTATACCAACATTCTGTCTTCTAAGGACCATTAGAAGGGTTTATTTTGGGCCTTTTGCAAGGAAAGTTCATTCATAATTTCACTACTACATAATAGAGGTTATTTTTTCAGTTTCCATGTTTTGGGAAAATCTTAATGAATCCTAAAAGAAGGGATTAAGAAATGCAAGACTGTCATTTTTCATTTTTGGAAATAGACTGACTGAAAAGTAGCAGACCCTATAATTTGAAGCTCTAGCAAGGGAGGGAAAATGAGGATTATATGTGATACCATTTGTAAATATCGATCTGGATATGAAAGAATTAATTCTAGGCTCAGTTTAAGTGAGGTGGGTTCTCCTGTTAAGATAACCATGATGTTTGACAGTAAGTGAGTCAGGCCTTAATGTAAAATTACGCTTAATAGTTGACATTAAGGCAAGAACAGCAAAACAAGTTAAATTAGATCAAAATTACACTATAATAGTCTGGAATCAAAGAGTATATAAGGCCAAAACTAATAAGATGAATGAAGGGATTTTCTGGGCAAGATAATTTGGAGATTCAGTCAAGTGAATAGATGTCATTTGCCTGGCAATACATTTTGTTTCATGTTTTAAATCTGTAATTTTCAAATGTTATTATGCTTCTAATTTTTTCTTGTATTATGAATTTTGGGAAACCAATGTGTAAGAAATGCTGTTAAGAAAATAATGCAATTGTGTCATTGGAAAATCAAACTAGTTTTGATGTGGATGACATGAAATTGTTTATTAAGTTATTAAATCTGTTATAATGTTACCACCTATCAAGTGTTTAATTGGGAATAATTTTAAAAGGGAATAATTATAATTACTTACTATGTAGAGAATGTTTTTTTTTTGTTTTCTTTTGTTTTGCTTTTTTTTTTAACAAAAGACCATGAAAATGGTCTTATTTGTAAAATTGTCATGTTTCTTTGGCACTTCTAATTGGGCAAGGCCATAAGATATTATTGGCTCTGTGAAAGAGAATTTGCTGAATGTGAAAATTCTAACATAATGAATTGGCTTACTGAGAAACTGTTATGCCCTCTTCCATCCATCACAAACTCACATACCCAAAGTAGCATGTTTCCCACCCGGTTAATGCTGAGGCTAGCTAGGGTACAATATGAATAATATGTAACTCTGCTCTATGACTGGCTCTTCCAAAACGTGAACTATGACTCTTTGTTGTTCATTTGTGTCCGACTCTTCACGGCCCCATGGGCCATAGCAGAACCTTTTATCTGCTGTCCTCTCCCCCAGTCGGTCCAAGCTCATGCTTGTTCCTTCCATGACACTATCTATCCATCTTACCCTGCCATGGGCTGGTCAGTGTCCAGCACTTAGTATGATTCAGAGACGTGAATAAGTAATGACCAGGCCATGTGGGTAGTTCAAAGAAGAACAATGAATTCCATTTGTTGATTCTTAGGACAAAGTTGTTGTAGAGCAGAAGAGACAAAGGAAAGGGACTCAAGTTTTCTTATCATTACCTTAGTCTGTTATATCCTGGAAGTAGCACAGAATAGATAATTTGATAAGGATTTGTTATCTAGGAGACTAAAGTCTTAGGGCCTTTGATCTAAGTCTCAGGTACCTGCTAATGCAGCCACAGTCATAAACAGATACAACTGAGAGGAAACTTCAAAGCCAAAGCTGCAGTCCTCAAAAGACATGACATTTAGAGCTGACCACCCAAAGACACCTGAGTACTGAATCAAATATTTTACCTCTTAATAACTAAATCTTGGGGTATAGCCTACTGATCTCAGAACTGAAGTAACATCATTATAGGTAGAACCCATAACAAAGAACTCAGGACCTAACTTAACAAAAAAGGTGCTTCTTGAAGAGCTTTTGTTTTAAAGTCCACTGTTAGGATTAAATATCTGAGATCTGAGCCAGGCATCTTTGGCTCCGCACATAGTTTTCCCCCCTTTTAAGGAGAAGTATAAAGGAATGTAATTCAGTGTCTAAAGTTTTAATACTGTGGGTTATTTTCATATAATGCAGGGTACAAATATAGAACAGACTATTATAATTATTAATATGGGAAGTAGATGCATAGAGATTTTTTCAACGAATCAGTAAATGTTTTTGTAACTCCTACTGGGTCAATCCCAGGAATTTCACTATGTTCAATATTTTTTTGAACCAATGCTTTATTAACTTCTGGTTTGCATCATTCATTTTTGCCAGATTTTGAGTTACAAAATTTTCCCCCATTTCCCCTACCCACCACCCCAAAATAGCAGTCCCACAAGATATCCCCTCATCCAGTATGCTCTCTCCCATATCTTCTCCACACCCCCTTTGACTTTACCATCAGGGCAAGGGGAATCTCTGTGCCCCAGTGCCTGCACATCTTATCTCCCAATTACATGCAAAATGGTATCAATAACATTATATATATATATATATACATATATATATATATATATATATATATATATATATTTGAAACATTTAATTGTAAAACTTAGAATTTCAGATCCATTCCCTTACACCCTTGTCACCCACTCCTTCTGGGAAGATAAGCAATTCAGTGTGGGTTGTACATGTATTGCTATACAAAACATTACCATAGTAGATATATTGTAAAAGACTGCTTATATTTCCCTCCCACCCATCACACTCCTGACCTGGTGCATTCCCTACTTTGATCCTGTCCCTTGGTGAAAGTGGGTACTTCCAACCTCCTTTTCCCCCAGAATACCCTCCCCTCCATCATACCCCCTCTCATCCCCCTTCCCCCTTCTCTCCTGCAGGGTGAGATATCCCATTTAGTATGTAAGTCATTCTCTCCCTGAGCCAAATTCAGTAAGAATATGATTTTGCCCTTTTGCCTTCCTGTTCTTCCCCTCCCCTGCAACCACTTCCCCTTGCTTCTTTTACATGAGATAGTTTACCCTACCCTGTCTCTCCCCATCTCCTATTGGCACTTTCCTCTCTCACCTCTTAACTTAACCCCTTAAGTATCATCCCTTCCCAACAAATTCAACCTATGCCCTATATCCATATATACCTGTAAACATATATACACACATTCACATATTTATTCATATGCCCATATACCCTTCTTCAATAATTTTCATAATGAGAAAGGTTTCATCGGTCACAGCTATTGTTTTTCCATGTAGGAATGTAAAGAGTTCAACTTTGATAAGTTCCTTTTGATTTCTTTTCCCTGATTACCTTCTCAAGCATCTTTTGCTTCTTGTGTCTGAATGTCAAATTTTCTATTCAACTCTGGTTTTTTTCCTCAAGAATGCTTGAAAGTCCTCTATTCTATTAAATGACCATATTTTCCCCTGAAACAAAATGCTCAATTTTGCTGGCTTTGTGATTCTTGGTTTTAATCCCAGGTCATTTGCCCTGTGGAATATCATATTCCATGCCCTTTGATCCTTCAGTGTAGAAGCTGCCAGGTCCTGTGCTATTCTGATTGGGTTTCCATAATATTGATGTTGTGTCTTCCTGGCTGCTTGGAGTATTTTCTCCTTGATCTGGGAATTCTGGAACCTGGTTATAATACTCCTAGGAGTTTTCTTTTTGGGATCTTTATCAGGAGGTGACCTCTGGATTCTTTTAACCTCTGTTTCACCCTCTGGGTCTAAAACATCAGGGCAATTTTCCTTGAGAATTTCTTGAAGGATGATTTGTAGATTATTTCTTTGATCATGGCTTTCAGGTAGTCCAACAATTTTTAAATTATCTCTCCTGGATCTATTTTCCAGGTCCGCGGGTTTTCCCATGGGATATTTCACATTGCCTTCTATTCTATCAATTGCTTGTATCTGTTTAACAGCATCTTGATTTCTCATAAAGTCACTAGCATCCCTTTGCTCCAGTCTAACTCTGAAGGAATGAAACTCCATACTGAGCTTTGGAGGTTCTTTTCCCATCTATCAAATTTGGCTTTTTAAGGCACTCTTCTCCTCATTGCCCTTTTGAGCCTCCTTTGCCATTTGAGTTTTCTATTTTAAGGTTATTTTCCTCAGTCAGGTTGTTGACTCTCCTTTCATACTTTTTCCTGCAACCTTCTCATTTCTCTTCCCAATTTTTCATCCACTTCTCCTATTTGGCTTTTAAAATCCTTCTTAAGTTCCCCCAAGGCCTGTAACCCACTCATATTTTCGTTTGGGGCTTTTGGTGTAGGATTTTTGACCTCCCAGTCCTCCTCCTGTTCCATGCTTTGATCCTCTTTGCCCCCAAAATGGCAGTCCAATATTGCATTTTTCTGGTTATTTTGTTTCCTTTGCCTAGGCATGTTGCCACTTAATTACTTGATTTTTGGGCTTGTTGCCACAGGAGGACTCTGCCTCCAGACAGGAGAGCTTCCGTCCCAAACGTTGGGGTCTTCACAACTTCCGGAGGTATTACTTGGGTGGACGCTGTGAAGCCTCCACACACTCTTGCAAGCTGGATACCCACCCCAATCCAGGTCCATGGAGGTTAAAGCAAGAGCGATTACCCCCCAAGACTAATTGCTGGATCTCCCTACAGTTCGCAGACCAGGAGCTGAAGCTGCCACTGAAGCTTCAAAATGGTGTCTGTGCCGTGTCTCCGCAGACACTTCTCCTCCCCAGAGGAAGAAGCCGATGCATTCCCCAAATACTAGTCCCAAAGTCCATAGGGCAATAACCTCTCACTTTTTCCTAGGCATGTCTGTGTTGATAATTCTGGAATAGCCTATTTTCAATGTTTTAATAATTTGATTGAAAGCATTTTAATTGCAAGGTGATGTTGAAATTATGGGGAGCCAAGATGGCAGAGTAGAAACAGGACTTCCTTGCAGTTCCATCTCCCACCCCCACCGCACCCACCCGTTTAATGTAAAAAATGACTCCAGACAGACTTTGGAGCTACAGAAATCAAAAAAATGACAGAGAGAAACTAACCTCCCACTGAGGACAGCCGGACAGGCCAGCAGCAAGCAGCCAGTGCTGGGCCCTGGGAGCCAAGTCCAAACCCACTCCAGCTGGAAGTCTTAGCCCCAGGGTGGCCCTGACCAGGAGCCAGCTGGAGGGATTTCAGATCACCAGCAGCCGTGGCAGTTTCTAGAATTATCAACCCATAGATGCTAAGGACAAAGTGAGAGGTGAGTGCTTTGCGGACTTTGAGACCTGGGAATTCGTGGTGTGTTAAGAGCTTTGCCCCCAGGGCAGGATGAGAAGCAGCCGAAGTGGCATAGCAGTGCAGCCACTGTAATGTGGCAGTTTCAGCTTCTGGCCTGCAGTGTAGGCGAACCAAGCAACCAGTCTGAGGGGTAATTGCTCCTGCTTTAACCTGATTGGATCTTGATTGCGGTCTAGGGTGAAGGTTCTGGGATGCTTCACCCAGTTTGCCAGAGCATGTGGAGGCTTCAGAGAAGGCACCCAACTAATACCTTCAGCAGCTGAGAAAACCCCAGCATTTGACATAAAGCTCGAATTTCTGGTAGCAGAGTTTTAGTGTGGGAAAAGCCAAAAAGTCAAGCAATTGAGGGGCAACATGAGCGGGCAAAGGAAGCAAAGCACACAGAGCAACCCGACTTTACACTCATATTTTGGGGAAAACAGGATCAAAGCATGGAACAGGAGGAAGACAGCAAGTGAGAACTCCTGCACCAAAAGCTTGCAACAAAAGAATAAGCTGCTTACAGGACATAGAGAAGCTTAAGAAGGATTTTGAAAAGCAAATAGAAGTGTAGGAAAAATTGGGAAGAGAAATGAGAACCATGCAAAAACGTTAGGAAATGAGAGACAACAGCCTGACTGAAGAACATAAAACCTTAAAAAATAGACAAACTCTGGTGGCTAGGTGGCAAAGTAAGTAACAGGACAGGACTTGGACTTGGGATGACCCGAGATTGGATCCAGCCTCAGAAAATGAGCACCCACACACAAATAATGACTGGCCATGTAACCCTGAGCAAGTCACTTAACCCCAACTACTTTAAAAAAAAAGACAAACTCAGATGGCAAAAGAAGCTCAAAAAGACAATGAGAAGGAGACTTCCTTAAAAAGCTGAATTTGCCAGATGGAAAAAGAATCTCAAAAGCTCACTGAAGAGAATCATTTCTTCAGAATTAGATTGGAGCAAATGGAAGTTAGTGACTTTCTGAGAAATGAAGATACTATTAAACAGATCGAAAAAAAATGAAAAAAATAGAAGGCATTGTGAAATATCTCACTGGAAAAACCACTGACCTGGAAAACAAATGCAGGAAAGATCACTTAAAAATCATTGGACTACCTGAAAGCCATGATCAAAAAAATAACTTAGAAATCATCCTTCAAGAAATTCTCAAGGAAAATTGTCCTGATTTTTTAGAACCAAGAGGGAAAAATAGAGTGTGAAAGAGTCCACCAATCACCTCCTGAAAAAGATTACAAAAAGCAAACTCCTAGGAATATTATAGCTAAGTTACAGAACTCCCAAATTAATGAGAAAATGTCACAAGCAGCCAGGAAGAAACAATTTCAATATTGTGAAAATACAATCAGGATAACACAGAATTTGGCAGCTACCACATTGGGGGATTGAAGGGCTTACAATATGATATTCTGGAGATCAAAAGAGCTGGTATTAAAACCAAGAATCACCTACCCAGCAAAACTGAGTATTCTGTTGAAGGGAAAAATATAGTCATTCAGTAGAATAGAGGACTTTCAAGCATTCTTGATGAATAAACCAGAGTTGAATAGAAAATTTGACATTGGGATACAAGAATCAAGACAAGCTCGAGAAGTTAAAGAGGGAAAAGAAATCATAAGGAACTTATCATAGCTGTACTACTTATATTCCTACATGGAAAAATGATAAGTGTAACTTATGAAATATTTCTCAGTATGAGAATAGCTGAAGGGAATAGAAATGCATATATGGGTATATGGGCATATGAATACATATGTGAGTGTGTGTATATAGGTTTATATTTATACAAAGGCAGAGGGCACAGCACCGATTGAATAGGAAGGGATGATACTTAAAAGGTGAAAATAAGAGGTGAGAGAGGAATAGAAAGAGAGTAGATGGGGATAGACAGAATGGGGGAAATTACCTCATATAGAAGAGGGAAGGGAAATTGTTACAATGGAGGGGAGGAACAGGAAGCCAAAAGGGAACGAATTAATCTTATTCTCATTGAATTTGGGTTAGGAAGGGAATGACATACATACTAAATAGGGTATCTTACCCTACAGGAGAGTAGAGGGGAAGGGGAAGAGAGGGGGATAATGGAAGGGAGGGCAGCCTGGGGCGGGGGGGAGGGAAGTTGGAAGCTCCCACTTTTGAAAAGGGACAGGATCAAAGTAGAGAATAGAACAAGTGGGGCAAGTGGGGGTGAAGTAGTAAGCCTTGACATTTCACTGGCTTACGAGGGGCCCATCTTTGTATCCTGAATTCCTGGAACCCAGTGTGCCCCCAGTACCTGCATGGTATCTTGCCCGACTGAAGTAGTAAGCCTTGACATTTCACTCCTTACGAGGGGCCCATCTTTGCATCCTGAATTCCTGGAACTCAAGAATCCTCCCCTCAGCTTGATCAGTGAACAGCCTGCCCCAGCCCACATCCTGCACTTGAATGATATCTGCCTGACCAGTCTGCCCCATTATTGTTACTCCTGATATGATGGTGGTCTTTGACTATTTAAACTGTGTGTCTACTGGGGTTCGGGGCAGCTCCTGGGACTCTATCCCTAGGACTGCCACCGGCTGGCTAATAAACGCTTCCTGAATTCAATTACTGATGGTCTTGGCCTGTTGATTCTGTCCGAGAGTCCATTTCTTTGGAGGTCCAGCGATGACATGTTAGTACTCAGTGACACTCTGGAGGGCCGTCGCTGTGACGAGTGGACCGAGGTACTGAGTTGACTAGTCACCTGTTAGCCTTGCCATGACCGGGTTTCGGCTTCACCCAGAGGCGCTGGTAGAGGGTGGGGGAGGCCACCGATTTGTTTATATCGGCCCCCATCTCTGAAGGTGCCTTTTGACGAAAATCGAACCCACCAAATTCTCTCTGAAGCATTCTGTATCTGTCTGATGAGTACTAGTCCTGGTGTGTTGTATGGGGCCTGACGAGGCAAAACCCGTCTTCACTGCTCCGCCCCGGGACGCCTGGTGTGGGAGCCTGTTTCTGTGGGAGCCTGGTTCTTTCTTTTCCTTCACTCTCAGTTCCTCCTGAAATGCTCCCTGGGGAACGTTGCTTCTGCCTTGTCACTGTCTGTTTTGCTCTGTGTGTTATTGTGTTCTACTTTTTGTCAGTCCACTGTTTTCTATCTGCAGGGCTTAACCACTTTCTCTGCAAGAGTCTCTAATTTAGTTAACAATGGGGCAATTAACATTTAGCTCCCAGACCCTGCTCCAACAAGTGTTAAAAGATTTTGCCACTTTCAGGTGGATGGCTGGGAGCTAGGGCTTCCGGGTCTCTAAATCAGCCCTCACCCGCCTGTGTCAGATAGATTGGCCTGCTTTTCGCGTGGCCTCCTCAGGGTTCTTTTGATCTCATGATTGCCGGTAAGGTTAAGTCTGCAGTTTATGGTCCAGGGGGCCACCCTGACCAAATCCCTTATGTCACCACCTGGATTGGTTACCACCCTACTGTCACCCCTGGATACCAGTCCAAGTAATGGAAACAGTCCCGAGGGAGCGGGGCCCTTCCAAGTTCCGAGATTCCGTTAACATCAAAACTCCCTTATATCCTGTTCTACCTCCCTCCCCTGAGGAGATGGGGGATCCGAGGGATCCCCTATCCCCCTCTGCTCCTCCACCTCTCTACCCGGTCCAGCTGGACTCTACCTCTGATCTCACTGGTCCCTCACATACTCGTGGCGGCACCCACTATAGCCCTGGTCCACTATCTAGAGACCTGGTCCCAGGTCCTGACAAAACCCCCACTTCTGCCCAGCTATTTCCCCTGAGAGAAACCCCGGTGGTCAACAACCCCGGATAAGCTCCCTTCACCGATGCTGAATGCAGGCTGGAGAAGGAGAGAAAGAGAGGCAGGCAGACGAGCATTTAACTATTTCCTGCCTCACCTAAAAGAGGAAAATTTGTGTATTAGAATAAAACTGTAAGTCAATTAAATTCATATGAGAACTAAAAACTGTCACTCCTAATTTGATGCTAAACATAAGTCAGAATTCATTTTACTATTTGGCATTTAGGCAAATTGGAATATTTTCTAAGGTTTGATAAGAAGTGAATTTTCTTTTGGTTCTCTAGTAGTGAGAAAGGGGGAAGGCGCCTCCCCAATATCACTTGCTGGAGAGATCAAAGCTATCACTTTCAAAGAAGGTTTTGTAAGGAGGGGACACATAAATAAAGATTATTAGAGTAAAAGTTAAATCCGCTGAAAACATTTTACAAAAATTTATTAAAGTCTCTCATTCTAAAAAAAAATAGAGAGTGCTAAAGAATATAGGGAATTTGAGTTAAGCTCCCCTACTTGATAGCATAGCAACTATATTGAGGGGCCTGGCAACACCCCTGGATACCCTGAGGCCCACACCTCCAGGCATGCAGATGGACCCTCTATCCTTTCAAACACCTGGGTCCACAACCAAGCTCTGCATCTGTGGGGAGAGAAGAAAAACCTCTTTACTTGGTAAGCCCAGTTCTTCTACCAATAATTTTTGTATGTGATGAATTCGAAATGCAATTAATGCCATAATGTCATTGTGTTATTATGGTATCTCTAAATTGTAAAATCCTCTTATACTGTGAAAGTTTGAGTGACCACTGTGAGCCAGAAATGTTGCTAGATAAAGCAGTGTTCAATCAGAAATTTGTTGAAACTAAAAGATGGAGAAAAAGTTCTCTAAAACCAGCTACGTTACTTTATCAATTCTGCTAATCTTGTCTTATGTTTATTTCATGTGAATTGGATTTTTTTAAAATGTTATAAGATCTGATGGGGGGGGGCAAGATGGCGGACTAGACACAGCTCATCCAAGCCACTCTGCCCCCAGATTCCCCCAAAACTATGTAAAAGGGGACTATGAACAACTTCTGGAGGCCCAGAACCCACAGAACGACACAGAGTATCTAACCTCCCGCCAAGGACAGCCCAGCAGCCCTGCAGGAAGGACCAGCTCAGTGCTCTGGGAGCCGGCAGCACGCAGCACGCAGAGCACAGGGAGCCGAGCCCAGTGGAGCCCAGGTCCCCGTGAGCCGTGGTTTTAGACCCAGGGTGGCAGGGCCAGCAGCCAGCTGGAGACACCCCAGAACACCAGCAGCTGTGGCGACTCCAGAATTATCAACATAGACATGCCTAGGACAAAGTGAGAGGTTAGTGCCCTATGGACTTTGGGAACAGTATTTGGGGAATGCTTTGGCTTCCTCCCCTGGGGGCTAGAAGCCACTGAGGAGGCACTCCATTTTATAGTTTTCAGAGGCAGCTCCAGCTCCTAACCTGCGAACCGTAGGGAGATCCTGCGATTAGTCTTGGGAGTAATCACTCTTGCTTTAACCTCCCTGGTTCTAGATTGTGATCTGGGGTGGAAGTCCTGGTTGGGTTTACAGCTTGCCAGAAACGGGAGTTGCCCTCCCACACGTTCAGGACGAAAATTCCCCTATCTGTTGGCAAAGACATACTGTGGCAACAAGCCCAAAAGTCACGTAATTAAGTGGCAACATGCAAAGGCAAAGGAAAGAGAAAAATGCAACCCTAGACTCCTATTTTGGTGGCATAGAGCGGGAAAAGGACTGTGAGGTCAGAAGTCCTGCTCCAAAAGCCCTAGGGGGAAACATGAGCAGGTTGCAGGGCATAGAGGACCTTAAGAAGGACTTTAAAAATCAAATAAGAGAAGTGGAGGAAAAATTGGAAAGAAAAATGAGAAAGATGCAGGAAAATTATGAAATGAGGGTCAAAAGTCTGACTGAGGAAAACATCACCTTAAAAGATAGACTAACTCAAATGCCAAAGGAGGCCCAAAAGTGCAACGAGGAGAAGAATCCCTTAAAAAGTCGAATTTGCCAGATGGAAAAAGAATCTCAAAAGTTCTCTGAGGAGATTCATTCCTTCAGAGTTAGACTGGAGCAAATGGAAGCTAATGACTTTATCAGAAATCAAGATACTGTTAAGCAGATCCAAACAAATGAAAGATTAGAAGGCAATGTGAAATATCTCATGGGAAAAACCACTGACCTGGAAAATCGATCCAGGAGAGACAATTTAAAAATCATTGGACTACCTGAAAGCCATGATCAAAGAAAGAACCTAGAAATCACCCTTCAAGAAATTCTCAAGGAGAATTGCCCTGATGTTTTAGATCCAGAGGGCAAAATAGAGGTTGAAAGAATCCACCCATCACCTCCTGAAAAAGATCCTTGAAAGAAAACTCCCAGGAATATTATAGCCAGGTTCCAGAATCCCCAGATCAAGGAGAAAATACTACAAGCAGCCAGGAAGAAACAATTTCAATATTGTGGAAACACAATCAGAATAGCACAGGACCTGGCAGCTTCTACACTGAGGGATTGAAGGGCATGGGATATGATATTCCAGGAGGCAAAAGAGCTGGGAATGAACGCAAGGGTCACCTACCCAGCAAAACTGGGTAGGGGGGATGAGAGGGGTGATGATGGATGGGAGGGCATCCTTAGGGGGAGGGGAGGTTGGAATTACCCACTATAGAAGGACAGGATCGTGTAGGGAATGGACCAGGTGGAGGGTGGGATGAATAGAAGGGAATTATAAGCAGCCTTGTACAATATATCTACTATGATAATGTTTTGCATAGCTAGACATGTACAACATATACTGAATTACTTATCTTCCCAGAGGGAATGGGTGACAAGGGAGGAAGGAAATGGATCTGAAAATCGAGGTCTTAAGATTAAATGTTTCAAATATATATAAATACTATTATTAATACTCTTTTGCTTGTAATTGGGAGATAAGATGTGCAGGCATTGGGACACAAAGATTCACCTTCCTGTAATGGAAAAGCTGAAGGGGGTATGGGAGAAGGTATGGGAGGGAGCAGATTGGAGGAAGCGATATCTTGCAGGACTGCTAGTCTGGGAAGGTGGGTAGGGGAAAAACGAGGGGGGAATGATGATTGTAACTCAAAATCTGGCGGAAATGAACGTTGTAAAATAGCAGTTAATAAAGCATTTGTTTAAAAAAAATAAGGTCCGACAATTTAAAGCTGTTATATTTGGGATACAAACAAGTAGTAATAATTGCTGATATTTACTGTGATAGCTGATTGCTCACTTAACTTTTTGGCTATTCTGGAAATATGCAGTCACCTAAAGTTATAGTTTCCACCATACTAATGATGAAATGAATAATTGTGCACAGTGAATTGTAAAGGCATTTTGTAGAATTCTTATTATGCAAATGAGAAACTTGGGGAAAAAAAAGGAGAAAGAAAAATATAGGGATGTGGATTTTAAGCTTGCTTCCTCTAAGGATGTATTTATGTTAATTTGAAGGTTTATGGATCACCACATTCACCATCTATGTGAGATTCCAGAATGTAATTGATTTCTAGTGATAAGTTGATTGGGTATGTGGCAACAAGAAAAAATTTAGTTCTGTGTAACTTCAAAAACTTGATTTTTAAGGTCACCTGATTGGTAATTCATTTGTTTTTATTTCAAAGTTCAAATTTAAGAACATTATAATTGTTTATGATATTGTTACTGGTAAAAAGTTGTGTTATCTATGCTGTATAAGAAGCAGTTTTTCTTAAAGTCTCGGAGTATTGTAATTTGGGAAATCATAAGCTTCCAAATCTGTCTTTGTTTAAAAGGAAGTTTCAAACAGTGCTCCTCTCCCTCCCTCCAATTCCACTATTTAATGAATTTATGTGTCTATTCACGTTAGATTCTTAAACTTCACTGATTAATTTGATCCTTCTTTGAACCAAAACCAGTGGGAATAGTGTTTAAATGATGTTCTTCTCCCTCTTACTTTCCCTTCTTCTATAGTGTGTTTTGATGCCTCTTCAGATGGCATATTTTACCTTTTCCTAGCTCATCCTTTCCTTTTTCCCATTACAGTACCACTGATCCCCTTATTAGTCTTTTTTTTTAGACTCCATGTTAGTGCATTCATACCCACACCCGCTAAGTATAACCATTTTGCAGGTCATGATAATCATAGAGATGTCAAATATTGACAGTTATCAGCTCCACGTATAGGGATGTGGACATTTTGCTCTTGTTGCATCCCAGGTAATGAGCTTGTGTTTGTGGGTGTGGGTGTGTGCACTTCTGCATGTGTGAGTCTATGTTACCCTTGTTTACCTTTTTATGTCCTTCTGGAGTCTTGTAATTGGCGATCAAATTTTCCATTGAGCTCTGGCTTTTTCATTAGGAAAGTCTGGAAGTCCCTTACTTCATTAAACATCCATCTCCTTGCCTGAAAGATTATGCTCAGTTTTGCCGGGTAGTTAATCCTTGGTTGTAGTTCTAGCTCTCTTGCCCTACGAAATATCAAATTCCAGTCCCTCCGCTCTTTAATGTAGAAGCTGCTAGGTCCTGTGTGATCCTAACTGTAGTTCCTCGATATTTGAATTGTTTCTTTTTGGCTGCTTGTAGAATTTTTTCTTTAATCTTATAATTCTGGAATTCGGCTACTATATTTCTTGGAGTTTTCAGTTTGGGATCTCTTTCAGGAGGAGTCCGGTGAATTCTATCGATAACTATTTTATCTTCTGATTCCAGGACCTCAGGACAGTTTTTTTTGACAATCTCTTGGAGGATGTTGTCTAGACTGCTTTTCTCATCATGGCTTTCTGGTAGACCAATAATTCTTAGGTTGTCTCTCCTGGATCTGTTCTCTAGGACAGTTATTTTTCCAGTGAGATATTTTACATTTTCTTGCAATTTTTCGATCATCTTGTTTTTTCGATTGACTCCTGTTGCATCATAGAGTTCTGAGTTTCAGTTTGATTGTTTCTAATTTTTAGTGAATTATGGTCTTCAGTTAGTTTTTGAAGTTCCTTTTTTAGGCAGGTATTTCCTTTTTCCAAGTTGGTCATTGCCTCCCTGATTTGGTCTTTAAAATTTTTCTTAAGCTCCTCCAGGAATGTTATTTGGGCTTGAGACCAGATCATGTTTCCTTCTGTGGTCTCTGGTGTGGGCAGAAAGTCTATATTGTCCTTTGTGTTTTGTTGTTCTTGCCCTGCATAGTATGCTCGAATAGACTTTCTTGCCTTCCCCTTCTCCTTTTCAGCTTCCTTCCTTCCCATTGTGACTTCCTGTTTCTTAGTGTCTCAGGCTATGAGTTTGGGGCCTGATCCTTGACTTTGAGTACCTCTGGGTGGCTATTTTATGGCTAAGTCAGGGAAGTCAGTGAGGAATGTGGATGTGTAGGTGGGGATGAGTCTGACCACTTCAGATTTCTGCCTCTATACCCCTGGGCTATAAGTAGGTTTTTGTTGGTGAGGTGGGGTGGGGCTTGTTGGGTCCTCTCCCTCTCTTCTCTTCAGATTTCTGGCTGTCTCAGTTACACCCTTTCTTGGAGATTCTCAAGCCTGAGGCTATTTGCATTAACTTGGGATTTCAAACTGGGTGGGAGACTTATCTTTGGGTTTTCTGCTTCATGAAGGAGGGATGGGAGGATCTGAGCAGCTAGAATTTACTTTGCCATTCCAGCCCCTGTATTATACAGGCAGGCAGTTTCTAAACTTCCAGGCTGGTGACTGAAATTTACTCTCATTGGTTTGGAATCAAACGGGGAGTAATTTACTCTGATAAGTATAAAAATTTATTGTGTCCTATAGATAGTGGGAGGGTAAGGGGGGGGTGAAAAGAAGGAGACTAAAGGGAGGGATTATAAGGGAGGGAAATAGTAAGGGGAGAGGGTAGGTTAAGAAGGGGGGTCACTGGGTGGGAACACTGAGGGAGGGGGCGGTCAAAAGGGAAAACTTCAAGGAGGGGAAGGGAGAAGGAATAAACAAAAACATAAACAGGGGAGGGAATAGGATGGAAGGGAAGAGACAAGATAGTCATCATTACCGTGAATGTGAATGGGATGAACTCTCCCATAAAACAGAGGTGGATAGCAGAATGGATTAAAAACCATAATCCTACAATATGCTGTCTTCAAGAAACACATTTGAAACAAAGGGATACCCACAGGGTAAGGTAAAAGGTTGGAGTAAAATTTATTATGCCTCAGCTAAAGTAAAAAAAGCAGGGGTAGCAATACTTATCTCAGATAAAGCAAAAGCAAAAATAGATCTAATTAAAAGAGATAAGGAAGGAAACTATGTCCTACTAAAAGGCACCATTGAGAATGAAGCAATATCACTACTTAATATATGTGCACCAAGTGGTATAGCATCCAAATTCCTAGAGGAGAAGTTAAAGGAATTAGAGGAAGAAATAGATAGCAAAACTATACTAGTGGGGGACCTTAATCTCCCCCTCTCTGAACTTGATAAATTTAACCTCAAAATAAACAAGAAAGAAGTTAAGGAGGTGAATAGAATTTTAGAGAGACTAGATATTGTGGATCTCTGGAGAAAACTGAATGGGGAAAAAGGAATTTACTTTCTTCTCAGCAGTGCTTGGTACATACTCAAAATAGACTGTGATTAGGGCATAAAAACCTCACAATCCAGTGCAGAAAGTATACATATTAAGTGTATCATTCTCAGATCATGATGCAATAAAAATTATATGCAATAAAGGGCCATGGAAAGATAGACTAAAAACTAATTGGAAACTAAACAATTTAATCCTAAAAAATTGGTGGGTCAAAGAAGAAATTATAGACACAATCAATAATTTCATTCAAGAGAATGATAATAATGAAACAAGATACCAAAATTTGTGGGATGCACTAAAGGCAGATCTCAGGGGAAGTTTTATATCCCTGAGAGCATACTTAATTAAAGCAGAGAGAAGGGAGGTCAATGAATTGGACATGCAATTGAAAAAGATAGAAAAAGAACAAATTGAAAATCCCCAATTTAGTACTAAATTAGAAATACTGAAAACCAAAGGTGAGATTAATAAAATTGAAATTAAGAAAACCATTGAATTATTAAATAAAACTAAGAGCTGGTTTTATGAAAAAATCAACAAAATTGTTAGACCCTTAGTCAAAATGATAAAAAAAAGAAAGAAGAAAACCAAATTATGAGTATCAAAAATAAAAAGGGTGAATCTACCTCCAATGAAGAGGAAATCAAAAAATTAATGAGGAATTATTTTTCCCAATTGTATTCACATAAATATGACAATCTTAGTGAAATGGATGAATATTTACAAAATCATAAATTGCCCAGATTAACTTAAGAGGAAGTGAATTACCTAAATAACCCCATCTCAGAAAAAGAAATCAAACAAGCCATCAAAGATCTCCCTAGGAAAAAATCTCCAGGGACAGATGGATTCACTAGTGAATTCTATCAAACATTTAAAGAACAATTGATTCCAATACTCTGCAAACTATTTGGGAAAATTAGTGAAGAAGGAGTCCTACCAAACTCTTTGTATGACACAAATATGGTACTGATTCCTAAATCAGGAAGAGATAAAACAGAGAAAGAAAATTATAGACCAATCTCCCTCATGAATTTAGACGCAAAAATTCTAAAAAAATATTAGCCAAAAGACTCCAACAACTTATCATAAAAATAATACACCCTGATCAGGTAGGATTAATTCCAGGCATGCAAGGATGGTTTAATTTTAGGAAAACCATCAATATACTTGAGCACATCAACAACAAAACTAGCAAAAACCACATGATCATCTCAATAGATGCAGAAAAGGCTTTTGACAAAGTACAACATCCATTCCTATTAAAAACACTAGAAAGTATAGGAATAAATGGAGCCTTCCTTGAAATAGTTGATAGCATCTATTTAAAACCATCAGCAAGTATTATATGCAATGGGGATAAACTAGAAGCCTTTCCAATAAGATCAGGAGTGAAACAAGGGTGTCCACTATCACCCCTCTTATTCAATCTGGTACTAGAAACGTTAGCAGTAGCAATTAGAGAAGAAAAAGAAATCAAAGGAATCAAATTAGGCAAAGAAGTGACCAAGCTGTCACTCTTTGCAGATGACATGATGATATACTTAGAGAATCCTAGAGAATCAAGTAAAAAACTACTTGAGACAATAAATAAATTTGGCAAAGTTGCAGGATACAAAATAAACCTACATAAATCCTCAGCATTCCTGTACATCTCTAAGAAAACTCAACAACAAGAGATAGAAAGAGAAATCCCATTTAAAGTCACTGTAGACATTATAAAATATTTAGGAATCAACTTGCCAAAACAAACCCAGAATCTATATCATCACAACTACAAAACACTTCTCACACAAATAAAAACAGATCTAAATAGTTGGAAAAATATCAATTGCTCGTGGCTGGGTCGAGCTAATATAATAAAAATGACAATTTTACCCAAACTAAATTATATATTTAGTGCCATTCCAATCAATTTACCAAAAAACTACTTTGTAGAGTTAGACAAAATAATAACAAAATTTATTTGGAAAAACAAACGGTCTAGAATATCAAGGGAATTAATGAAAAAAAATGCTAGGGAAGGTGGACTAGCTATGCCAGATCTTAATCTGTATTATACAGCAGCAGTCATCAAAACTGCTTGGTACTGGCAGAGGTGTAGAGTAGTGGATCAATGGAATAGATCAGGTGCAGGAGACCCAGCAGTTAATGAATATAGCAATCTATTGTTCGATAAACCCAAAGACCCCAGTTTTTGGGATAAGAATGCACTATTTGACAAAAACTGCTGGGAAAACTGGAATACAGTATGGTAGAAACTGGGCATAGATCACTATCTAACACCATATACCAAAATCAAGTATAAATGGGTGCATGATCTAGGTATAAAGGATGATACTGTAAGCAATTTGGGAAAGCAAGGAATAGTTTACCTGACAGATCTGTGGAGAGGGGAAGATTTTAGGATCAAACAAGACTTAGAGAGCATTATAAAATGCAAAATGGATAATTTTGATTACATTAAATTGAAAAGCTTCTGCACAAACAAAGCCAAAGTAACCAAGATCAAGAGGGAGGTGGGAAATTGGGAAAGAATTTTTACAACTTGTGTCTCTGATAAAGGACTCATTTCTAAAATTTATAGAGAATTGAGCCAAATCTATATGAATACAAGTCATTCCCCAATTGAGAAATGGTCAAAGGATATGAATAGGATGTTTTCAGAGAAAGAAATTAAAGATATCTATGAGCATATGAAGAAATGCTCTAAATCACTATTAATTAGAGAAATGCAAATCAAAACAACTCTGTGGTACCACATCTCTCCAATCAGACTGGCTAAGATAACAAAACAAGAAAATAACAAATGCTGGAGAGGATGTGGGCAAATTGGAACGCTAATACATTGCTGGTGGCGTTGTGAACTTATCCAACCATTCTGGAGAGCAATCTGGATTTATGCCCAAAGGATTATAAATAATTTCCTACCCTTTGACCCAGCCATACCACTTCTAGGGTTATATCCCAAAGAGATCATAGAAGTGGGAGGAAGACCCATATGTACAAAAATATTTTTAGCAGCCCTTTTTGTGGTTGCAAAGAATTGGAAACTAAAGGGGTACCCATCAATTGGGGAATGGCTAAACAAGTTGTGGTATATGAATGTAATGGGATTTTATTGTGCTATAAGAAACGAGGAAGTGACGGATTTCATAATTACCTGGAGAGACTTATACAAACTGATGCTGAGCGAGAAGAGTAGAATCTGAAGAAATTTGTATACAATCACAGACATACCATATCTATGACGACCAACGATGACAGACTGGACTCTTTTCAGCAATGCAGTGATATAAGTTAATCCCGAATGACTCAAGAAAGTGAGAAATGCGCCATCCAGAGATATAACTAGAAAGAACTGAGCCTGTATCCTGATGGAAACAAACTAAATGATTTTGTTCTTCTCATTGTTTGGTTTTACTTCTTCCTTACCATCTTTCATCCCACCTAGTACAATATGCCTTTGCAATTGTAATAATGTTTAATATGAATGCATTTGCAGACCCTATACTGTACTATATGCTGTCATGAGGGGAGGGGGGAGGGAAGTAAAGGAAATTTGAAAATCAAGGAACTATGGAATTCAATCTTGTTAACTGAAACTAAAGTAATAAATTAATTTTAAAAAAAGGAAGTTTCAGTTAAGATTGTTTAAACTTGTAAGATTGTGTAACCAAGCTATTTGGTGTTATTGCATAAACCAAGTATTTACAAAAGTATACTTGTGAAAGGTAATTGTTGGTAATTATGTGAAGAAAAGACCTGTGAGACCTCCTTGTATGAATTTTGTTAATTACTGGGAAAAAGAATTTATGACCAGAAAATTTAGCAATTGTATAGTGGTTAATGATATCAGGATAAACTGTTTTTGAAAAAGGGAAATGTTCTTAGGAAGAAATAATTTATAAGATGTTTGGTATGAGATGATGGGGAAACAATCTTATTAGTCCTGGGAGAGGAAGCAGGGAGAGAAGGACAGCAGGTAGAGAAATCTGCCCATTAGTGCATTAGATATTATCTGTAGTTAATCGCTTATAATCAGAAGGATTTGATGAAACTGTGGGAATTTGTTTTAATGTTAAAATCTAAAATTGTTAATTGATTACTGTATGTGGAAAGGAGGAGACTGGATGAAAACTTTATTCTGACTAGTTCTGCCCATTCAGAACAGTCCTCCTGCATGTATAAGAATTGGCTAAACAGGGGCATCATTATTAGCCCTTCCCCCAGTCTCTCCTGCTTAGAATTCGTATAAATTTCCCTTATGTAGTAAAACTGCCAAATTCCCTAGAAACTATTTCTATTAGGCAAGGTCATTCAGCCTGGGAAAGGAACTTGTTTAAGTGTAGTTTTAAATGAATCTAACTTGCTGAGATGTAGCAAAGTCTATGTACAAAAGATTAAAATGATCTCTAACAACTGGCTTTACCAGGACGAGTTAAAATTTTGTGAAATCTGAGTAATGGATTTGAGAAATTTGGAAGGATAAATCAAAGTTTGATTGGAAATATGGAAGGCTGATAAGAAGGTTTGGGGACAAATGGGGATCTCCAAGCCCCTCCTGTCTCTAAATAGGGTTCTGGATACCTTTGTATCAGGTGGTTTTAGTAGGTTGAGAAGGGTGTGAGGGAGGATTTAAGGAGGCAGAAGAGAAAGAGCCTGGAATGCTATGCTGAGGATGGATGGATGGAAAACAGCCAGAGAACTCCCATCAGCTGGTGCAACCCCCTCACAGTTGTATGAAATGGGACTTTTGGACATTGAAGGGACAATTGTTTGTTAGTTTTCTTTTGAATCTCTGTATCTGTACTCATAAAGGGAACTGCCGCCTTGCATGTTGTCAGTGAGGCAATCCTATTTAAAGGAAAGATGGTAAATGGAATCCCTTACATATGTGAGACCTGATAAATCATCATTGCTTTGTGCAGCTCCATGAAAATAAAAATAACTAACGACCTCTAAGCTGTGATTGGTGAAGCTTGTTGTTTGAGGTAAAAGGCACTTGGGACCATAACTAAATTTTGTTTTGAGTTTGAATTTGGGTATAGTTGTCTGCATTACATCAGTATCTTGGAGAAAATGCCACAAGCTACTCAGAGGGAATGTTATCCTGTACTGCTGATAGGTGGAAGTCTACATTTGGTAAAGGCCAAAGGGACAATCTTTGCCTCTGTCTGGGATGGGATCCCTCCTGGCTCAGTTTACCCATGAGGTTCCTTCGAAGAGAAATGTTCCCCACCTATCCCTGAGCCTAGCTATAAGATGGAACAGATACTGCATGGTTGGATATCTGTGATTTTACCTGAATTTAAACAGAGTCAAGGATGTTTTATCCTGTCATATTTGGAATGTCACATGTCCCTGCTTTTTTCCTTCTATAGCAGGTTTCTATGACCAGATCAAGTAGTCAGTAACAGATATGGGTTCTTTCGTGTAAGCTTACTGGAAAATCTAATATTATTTTACATTTGGAATTGGAACATGTGCAGAGAGTATGCAAATTGTTTAAGATCATTTTAAAAGTTTTCAACTAACTTTCTTCATAAAAGTTTAAGTGATCAATTATAAATCTTGAAACTGTTTTAAAAGAAGGGAAAATACTTTCAGAAGAAATTTTCCAATCTCTAGTGTAATTTTAAGAAGCCTATTGAAACCTTCATTTGCAAGATAAATTTGTTACTAAACTAGTGTAATGAGTTGTAAATCAGAAGAGATCTTGCTGTTTTGATCTGAATTTGTAGTTATTCCATTATCTAAGCAAAAGTTAACATTTGTAACTGAATGTACATGTAAAAGATTCAATTTCTGAAATGTCTCTTTCTTCCAGAGTGAATATAATCTGAGGATAAACAAGCTTTGTGAAACAAGGATGTATGTCTACTGTTCAGTTGTGAGGTTCAAGCTAGCAACCTCTTTTGTTATAGGCAGTACAGTTTTGTTGGTAAAAGAATAAGAACTTATGAGGTATCTTGTCTATGTAGTATGTAGAAATGTGAAGGAAAGTGAAATAGTCTGAGTAATGGGTTATACTAGCCCATCCTCACCCCGCTTCTGGTCAATTGTCTCTTCTTTTTGGCTCTTGTTTGTTTAATCTCTTGGTTAGATTTGTGTCTTCTAAGCTCAGCACCATTCATTTGCGGATGACAGCACAGGCTGAGTACCAACCCCTGTCCAAGATCATGACCCTTCACCCTCTGGACCTGATGTCGGCCAAGTTCTGGACACTGGCTACAGACCCCCCCACCCCTTGAACGATGGAAACCTGTGAGGCAGGGACAGCTCTATGCCCCTTCCCAGGGAGAAGCAGTTCGGGAAGCTGAGATCATCGCCCCTTGCCCTCAAATGATTTGGGTGCCATCTGTTTAATGGGGGAATGAAGTGGTCCTTGGAATATATATATTTGTAACATCAGTTTGTAATGTCAATCTGTAACATCAACTTGTAAATGGGGTGCTTTGGGATCTCTGTCTGTAAAACCGATTTGTAAAAGCAGTCTGTAAAGTCACACCGCCCCTCCGCCCCCAGTCTCAAAGCATTAACTCTGCCTCTTCCCCCTGCCAGCACTCTGCCCAGCAACAACTCATGAAATGTTTATCTCTGCCTGAAACAATAAGTTACATATGAATCCTTCACAAAACTCTCTATAAACATTTTTAATTTAGGCAAATGTTATCTCCCTTAGTTAGAGTGGCCAGTTGCACCATGAATTCTTCAGTACCTTATCTATAGGGTAATTCCTTAGCCAATTATACCCAAGCTGTGTTTCTGATGGCCTTGGTTCCCAACATCTATCTTGTCAAACTTGACATTGATGGGTGGCAGACTGGGCACTCCTTAGTGGCCGTGACCGCGGATAGACTTTAGTGAATATCAGGCCTAAAACCACACCTCCAGGTAGCCCTCCTTTGGGCTATTTCCCAGTGAATCATGGGCAATACTCCAGCGCAGATGATATTAAAAGTGCATGGTCCTTTAAGCACTGACTCCTCCCTGATCCCACCATTACTCACCTAGTTAGCACAATTGGCACAAGATTTACTGTCTTGACTCCATGACCTATGCCTGTGACCCCTGGAAGGTTCCATAAGAATCTAGCCCACTGTCCTTGTGCAGCAAGGAAGAAATACCATGTGTGTGGGCTGAGAACAACCCATATGGGCTAGCCTCTCACCAAAGCCCAGTAGTGGTGTTATCCACATGTCCTACAAAACCCTAGAATCGGAAGAATCCTCAGTCTGATCTAAAACAGGGGGGAGTGAAGTAGTAAGCCTTAACATTTCACTGGCTTACGAGGGGCCCATCTTTGTATCCTGAATTCCTGGAACCCAGTGTGCCACCAGCACCTGCATGATATCTTGCCTGACTGAAGTAGTAAGCCTTGACATTTCACCCCTAAGAGGGGCCCATCTTTGTATCCTGAATTCCGGAAACTCAGGAATCCTCCCCTCAGCTTGATCAGTGAACAGCCTGCCCCAGCCCACATCCTGCACTTGAATGATATCTGCCTGACCAGTCTGCCCCATTATTATTACTCCTGATACGATGGTGGTCTTTGTCTATTTAAGCTGTGTGTCTACTGGGGTTCGGGGCAGCTCCTGGGACCCTATCCCTAGGACTGCCGCCGGCTGGCTAATAAATGCTTCCTGAATTCGATTACTGATGGTCTTGGCCTGTTCATTCTGTCCGAGTGTCCATTTCAGGGGGTGGGATAGGATGAAGGGAAATATAGTCAGTCTTCCACATTGTATCAACTATGGAAATGTTTTGCATAGCTACTCATGTACAACCTATATTGGATTGCTTATCTTGCCAGTGAAGGTGCGTGACAAGGGAAGAAGGGAAAGAATTGGGAATCCAAAATTTTAACATCAAATGTTTCAATACACACACACACACACACACACACACACACACACACACATAGATAGATAGATAGATAGATAGATAGATAGATAGATAGATAGATAGATATAGATAGATAGTTATAGATATTATTCGATATATATTATTAATATTTTACACGTAACTGGGAAATGAGTTATGCAGGCACTGGGGCATAGAGATCCACCATGCCCTACTGGAAAATTGAAGCGGGAATGGGAGAAGATATGGGAGAGAAAAGATTGGGGGAGGGAATATTCAGTGGGAACAATGTTTTGCGGTGGTGGGTAGGGAAAACTGGGGAGAAAATTTGTAACTCAAAATCTTGTGGAAATTAATGATGTAAACTAAATAAAACATAAAAAAGAGAGGAAGGGAACAAGCAAAAAGAGAAATTATGCAACTCTCCCAATAAGCAGGCTTGACCCTGTCCCATGTTGTATTTGGATGAGAGAAACTTTATGAGCTAAGGGTAGCACAAATATATGTGTATTTATAATCACATCTGAGTAACAGTTGAGATTTTAATGCTTTTAACTCATACCTAAGCACAATACTAATTATTGTAATAAATTGGTCTTATACAAAAATCCTTATCTATATCATGTTGTGTCTTAAAGGCTGCAGAAACATTTTTTGATAATGCATTAACCTATTGTGTAGTTTAGATTGCAAACACAGCCGTTGGAACCATTAACAAATATTAGGGCAGTGAATTTAGTAACAAGAAATCTGACAAACCTTTTCTGCCCTTTTTTTTAAGACATCAAAAATTTGATGCAATGCATATACCTTTGATGTCTGATACCAAGCATAAGTGAAATTAGTTGGACAAAAGCAGATAAAGATTATTCAACAAGTTGTCTACTAGATATACACTGAGCAAAAGTAAAAACAATGCAATTAAAAGTTCATACAGTGACAGGTGTATACACAATTACTTTAGAGGAGTCTGGTCTTGGGCATTCATTCACAAATGGAGCAGTTTGTATCCCACTTAAAATAGAAGACACCATTGCTGATATTAAGAGGGAGTCCTGTGATTTAAAAAGTCCAAAAGTCATTTATTATTAGAAAATCAGATATTTCTTGAAGTGCAGGCTCCTTTGAAGTCTGGCACTGTGTAATGTTCCATTAGAAGGCTGTGCCATTCTGTGAAAAGGTGGGATGCCATGTCATTTCTTCTGAGGTTGTCCTTGTGAGGGATCCTCTGATGCTCTTCTCTGTTTCTGCATCTATTGGAACATGCCTGGACATTCTGTGTTGGCACCTTCAGTGGTCATTCATCAGTGTCTATATATATATGCACAAAATCACCTGTACACAATTAAGGGGCAGGTCTTTTCCATTACTTTATTTGGAAATATGTACTTTTTCAAATTGTTATTCTGCTGGTGTATACCAATTTTTAATGATCCTTAAAAATTTAGGATATATAAGGCAGTAGCTAATTGTCCTTATGATATATAGGTCCAAATCCGAACCCCCTTTTTTATTTTTTCAAATAGGTTTCACAGAAAGATAGAAATGATTTGCCAGTGTAGGCAGGGGCATTATCAGTTTTTATTTCTTTAGGAGTGCCTAAGAAATGAAGAACAATGGAAATGGAGTGAAAAAACAATGTTTCTCTTTATTGAAGTATAGCTACAAGTGTAATCATTTAAAATTGAAGGACAATGATTTCGCTCTGTCCCTATAACGTAGCCTTATTAAGCTAAATGAACGGGAGGTTCCAGAGTTAAGGGAAATGATAAAAACGTTTTTAAGTTTTAAGTTTTTTGAATGGAAATATAGTCATTGACTGTTGCCTTTTCATTTCTGATGAATGTTACAGGGAGAGGACTCTCTATTTTATAAATACATGATTACATAGTATCTTATATCAGGGGAAATATCATTCTGAAAAGTCCATTCTTTTTTTTTTTAAAAACAAATGCTTTATTAACTTCTGTTTTACATCATTCATTTTCGCCAGATTTTGAGTTACAATCATTTTCCCCCCATTATTCCCTACCCAACCTCCCAGAATAGCAGTCCCACAAGATATCGCTTCCTCCAATCTGCTCTCTCCCATACCTTCTCCCATACCCCCATCGACTTTTCCATTAGAGGAAGATGAATCTTTGTGTCCCAATGCGTGCACATCTTATCTCCCAATTATAGGCAAAAGAGTATTAATAATAGTATTCATGTATATTTCAAATATTTAATCTTAAGACCTCGAATTTCAGATCCATTTCTTTCCTCCCTTGTCACCCATTCCCTCTGGGGAGATAAGTAATTCAGTATATGTTGTACATGTCTAGCTATGCAAAATATTACCATAGTAGATATATTGTACAAGGCTGCTTATAATTACCTCCCACTCATCCCACCCCTCACCTGGTCCATTCCCTACATGATCCTGTCCCTCTTCTATACTGGGTACTTCCAGCCTCCCCCCCCCAAGGATGCCTTCCCATCCATTAGTCCTCCTCTCATCCCCCTTCCCCTATTCTGCTGTAGGTAGAGATATCCCATTTAGTATGTATGTCATTCTCTCCCTGAACTAAATACAATGTGAATGTGGTTTTGCCTTTTTGCCTTCCTATTTTCCCCCTCCCTTGCAATCACTTTCCCTTGCTTCTTCTACCTGAGATAGTTTACCCTACCCTGTCTCTCCCCATCTCCTCTTGCCACTTTCCTCTCTCACCTCATAATTTCACCCCTTGAGTATCCTCCCTTCCCAACAAATTCAACCTATGCCCTCTATCCATGTATAACTGTAACCATATTCACATTTATATATGTATTCATATGGCCACACACCCTTCTTCCTTTATTTTCATACTGAGAAAGGTTTCATCAGTCAGTTTTGTTTTTCCATATAGGAATGTAAATAGTTCAACTTTGATAAGCTCCTTTTGATTTCTTTTCCCTGATTACCTTCTCAGGCATCTCTTGCTTCTTGTGTCTGGATGTCAATTTTTCTAATCAATTCTGGTTTTTTCCTCAAGAATGCTTGAAAGTCCTCTATTCCACTGAATGACCATATTTTCCCCTGAAACAAAATACTCAGTTTTTCTGAGTAGGTCACCCTTGGGTTCATTCCCAGCTTTTTTGCCCTCTGGAATATCGTATTCCATGCCCTTCAATCCCTCAATGTAAACGCTGCCAGGTCCTGTGCTATTTTGATTGTGTTTCCACAATACTGAAATTGCTTCTTCCTGGCTGCTTGTAGTATTTTCTCCTTGATCTGGGTATTCTGGAACCTGGCTATAATATTCCTGGGAGTTTTCCAGCTGGCTTCTGGCCCTGCCGCCCTGGGGCTAAAACCTTGGCTCACGGGGACCTGGGCTTGGCTCGGCTCCCAGAGCACTGCGCTGATCCTTCCTGCAGGGCTGCTGGGCTGTCCTCAATGGGAGGTTAGCTTCTCTGTGTCATTCTGTGGGTGCTGTGGCTTCAGAAGTTGTTCAGAGTCCCCTTTTACTTAGTTTGGAGGTTATCTGGGGGCAGAGTGGCTTGGATGAGCTGTTTCTACTCCACCATCTTGGCTCGCCCCCCCCCAACAGGCAATTTTCAAAAGAAGAAATCAAAGCTATCAATAATCACATTAAAATGCTCTAGGAGGGCAGAGCCAAGATGGCGGAGTAGAAATAGGACTTCTGTGTGGCTCTGGCTTCCACCTCCTTCAATTCATGTAAAAAATGACTCTAAACACACTTTAGAGCTAAAGAATCCACAAAGTGAGAGAGAGAGAAACAAATCTCCCACTGAAGGAAGCCTTGCAGGCTGGAAGAAAGGGTATGTCAGAGCATGCTGGCAGCCCAGCATAGTCCCACTCCAGGACAGCCCTCACAAGTGGCACCAGAGACTTCATGAGAGTAAATACCCAGCAGCTGTAGACATTTCCAGACTTCTCAATCCACAAATGCCAAAGACAAAGTAAAAGGTCAATGTGGAACTTTGTTGGAACAAGGGGAGTGCGGTCCAGCTGCTAACCCCAGGGTGAGAAGTGGAGTATGCATGGCTCCTTCCAAGACTCGTGGCCTACAGATTGTAGGGGTACCAAACAACCATTCAGAGGGTAATCACTCTTCCTTGGACCTGCTTGGATCCGCAGACTTGGGTGGTGTTCCTGGGGTGTGTGACCATTGTGCTAGAGCTTGTGGGTGCTGTAAAGATGTTGCCCATCTAATACCTGCTGCATCTACAAAAACACCACCGTTTTGGGACATAGTTCTCTCCATTCTGGAAGCAGAATTCTACTTTGGTAAAGAGCTCAACAGTCAAGTAATTGGCTGCCAATATGAACAAGCAATTGAAACACAAGAAGAAAATAGAATTCTTTTGGGGGGAAAAAAGGATCAAGGCATGGAGTGGGAGAAGGACACCAAAGTCAGAACTCCTGCATCAAAAGCTTCCAAGAAAAATATGAATTGGTTACAGGCCACGGAGGAGCTCAAAAAGGATGTTGAAACTCCAGTAAGAGAAGTGGAGGAAGAATTGGGAAGAGAAATGAGAATAATGCAAGAAAATCATGAAAAGCAAGTCAACAGCCTGCTAAAGGAGACCCGAAAATACACTGAAGAAAATAACACCATAAAAAATAGACTAACTCTGGGGTGTCTAGGTGGCACAGTGAGTAGAGCACCTGCCCTGGAGTCAAGAGGACCTGAGTTCAAATCCGGCTTCAGACACTTAACACTTAATAGCCATGTGACCTGAGGCATGTCGGTTAATCCAAATTGCCCTCCACAAAAAACAAAAACAAAAAAAAATAGACTAACTCAAAAAGCAAGAGGCTCAAAAAGCCAATGAGGAGAAGAATGCTTTAAAAACACAAATTTTCCAGATGGAAAAGGAATTTCAAAAACTCACTGAAGAGAATTATAGAGATATCTTGAGTGGTTTACTAGCCTGTCAAAGTGTGAGAAATTGTGGTCCATTTGTAATTGTCAAGCAATCCATTTATTTATACCATGAGCAAGGTTTCTATAGAGAAGTTAAACAAAGAAAGTAATTATAGGTCACTTGGTTTTCTTAACACTCTTTGTTCATTAAAGTAATGATGTCAGCTATTTGACCAGATGAGACTCTGGGAAGCCGTTGTTGTAGCAGCAAGCACCCCAATATCCCCAGGGTAGCTGCCAATATAGGTTCTTAGATCTGCTTTTCAAAAGGAAAGCAACTCAAAATGAGTTAACAAGCTTACTTTAATCAAACAAACGTATATTACCTAGTTCAGGGGAACAGGTCAGCACCCCGAACTTCAGTTACAGAACTTACAGATCAAACAGACAGGCTTCCAAACTGTCCTACCATTATATCAATACCAAATCACAGTTACCAGAGAGGGAAGCATCAACATCTGGGTTTTCAAAGCCGGGGGGCTCTCAACAACAGCTTATAGTATGTAAAAATGTATAAAAAGCAGGGAACATCTTCTGGCAATAATCCCAGAACAGGGTACTTCCCTGGATCGCAGGACATCAGAAAGGTTCTGATAACAGCCACTTCTCAAAGGAAAAAACCAAGACCAGTTACTTTTGACTAGCTATAGTGAAAACCCACAGCAAACTTATCTAGGACCAGCCTGATTCCTGGTCAGATGTTTTGGCTCCCTTTATCTCTCCCTTTTTTATTAAATAATTTAAGGGCAGGTATCTCGGTGCCTAAAACCTTGACCTCACAGGAGATCAATTTGTAATATTACATAGCACAGCTATACAGAAAATTACTAAAACAATTAATATAGGAAGCAAGTGTATACCAAGAGCCGGTATGATCTGAAATGGAAAAATTTTCTTAAATGTATATATAATTGCCTTTGCTGCTTCTTCTGGGTCAATCCCAACGATCTCACTATGTTCAATATCCTAGGTAATCTGATAGAAAACCTTTATTTCCAATGGTTATATTGGAATCAAGCCTTTCTCCCATTGAGCGGGCTCTAATCCTGTCCCAGGTAATGATGGTCTGGGAGGAGTAATATAATCTGAGGGTGACACAAATAGATGTACATCTGCCACTTTTAGAGACAACTGAGTCTTAAGGGTCTCTACCTCATCTCCTATAACTAGTATAGACTGTTCTAATTTTTCAATTTTAGTCTGGGTAAGATAAAAAGTATACTAGTTCTACAGCATACTGGACAGTATGAATTGTGGATTGCAAAGATATAGCTGAAAAATGTAACAATGGTAACTAAAGTACTAAAGTTATGTGTCAAATAATAGTAGCCCTATGAAATGCTTTTTTATGCCTCACTGATCAAACTAAGCTATGTTCTTCTGCAGATTGGTACCAAGTATAAGATAGAAGTAGTGGGAAAAGACAGCAAACAATGGTAATAACATACTGCTGACCATAGAAATATATGGTGTGAGATTACAATTTTTAGAAGTAACATTCCAATATAAATCTTTACTCTAAAAAGTTATGTTCATACATCTGAGTTAATAATGATATCAAACATATAAAGAAATAATAATAATCAATACAGGTAAGATATGTAAAAACATAGACATCAAATTAAAAGGAGATAACTTTAACAATTTTGATAATAATGAGTTGGCAATGTTCCTGGATCAATTCCAGAGCAATTACTATTCTGGGCATTTTTGGGCATAATTTGTAATATTTGAATCATGCCAAGAACCAAGAAGTTGGGCATATATTTTGTCCCAAAAGACATTAAAATCAGAGCTAAGGCAAAGGAGTTACACAACTATGTGGAAATAAATAATCACATCTAAGTTACAGTTGAGTTTCAAAGCTTTTAACTCATAACCTAACATATAATGCTAATGATTTTAATACATCGATCTTATAAAAAAGTCCTTATCTAATATCATCTAGCATCTTAAACACTATAGAAACATTTTATCAAAGTTCATTAACATAGTGTACAGTTGTTTGGGTTTTTTAGAGAAATTGTAGACACAGTGGTTGAAATCACCAATAATAGTACAATAATAGTAGGGCAGTAAGTCTAGAAACAAGAAATCTGACAAGAGTAGTAAGTCTAACAACAAGTCTCACAGTGACAAGACCTTATTCCCCCTTTTTAAATGATCAGAAATTTTATGTAATGTATATCCCCTGGCATAGATGCCAAACATGAGTTAAAATTAGTTGGAAAAGGCAAAAATATATATTAAGAGCATACATAATACAAGTAATATTACATACCTAGAGATATGTGTATCCATAATTACATGAGTTTCAAGCAAACATCCTTCACCAATTATTCACAAGTTGAGCAGTTTGCATTTCACTTAGTAAGGAAATAGAAGACATGGTTGCTGATATTAAGAGGGAAGCTATGGCTATTAGTCCCCTGATTAAAAGTCCAGAAATCACTTTTTTCTAAAGAGAATGGTTCTACTAATATATTTCTGTAAGCATAAGTTAAGCAGGTAATAGTCCATTGGAGGGTAGTATTATCTTGTGAAAATGTGAGATGCTAAGTCACTTCTTCTTCGGTTGTCTTTGTGCAAGACGGATCATTTTTCTCTGAATTATCTGCCTCTGCAAGGTGGGTCTTGGAATACTTGTTTGCATTCTCACAGCAGCATCTGGATAAAAAGAAAATAAACAAAGCCTCGCCCCACCCATAGTTAAGGGTCAGGTCCTACTCAGTTCTTTTTTTGGGAATTCTCTACAGTCTCTACATTGTATACATACTCTACTGTGTGACTTTTCAAATTGTTTTTATACTGGTGTATACTCATTTTTAATGGTGTGTAAAGAAAAAAAAATTAAGGTGTATAAGGCTGTAGCTTATTTCCTTTGTGGAGTATTGGTCCAAGTCCCTCCTTTTTATTTTTTTGTAAATAGGTTTTACTTATATAAAAGCTGGGGGTAGGAGACAGAATATCATGTTTGACTAATAGTTATGCCAGTTTGCCTAGAATGGAAAGGAGTAACATTAAGTATGGCATGGTAAGTTTGAAATAGAATGAATAAAGTTTTAAAGGCTGGACTTAAGATCTTTATTTATTTGTTAAGTATAACCAAACCAGTGGGATTATAAGGGTTATGCCTGTAACTGACTTTATTTAAAAAGTGTTCAAAAAAGATTGAAATGACTTGCTAGTGTAGGTGAGAGCATTATAAGTTTTCAATAGTTTTAGAACATCCAAAGACTGTAACATCTGGTTAATTACATTTTTTTTTACTGTTTGTACTGTTGTAGGAGTAATACAGATGACACATTGAGTGCAGTTTTTAGTGAATCTGTCTAGATTGTTCCCTAGTAACATGGAATTATTTACATAGAGTATATGGATTTTGATAAAAATAAGAATAAGATAATGTAGTACTAAGAATATTTGGGGAAAAAGTTGGAAGAGTTTGAACTTCTGATTAATATAATAGCAGTATATTTAATTTATAATTAATTAATTTATAATTAATATAATGGTTATTTATATAAAGATGCCTAGGAAGTGAAGAATGAACTGCAATATATGTAGTGGCCTCTATCTTATAAGAGCTTTTAATTTCTGAAAAAAGTTAGAAAGATCTGTACTCTGAATTTCTTTAAGTTTAATAGTATCAAATACTTTTGCCTACGTACACTGAATATTTGATATCTGACTCAATAGCAAAGGGAAAAGAGAGAAAAAGTCACTTAACTAATATCGTAGCTAAAAGCTTTGCATTATAAGCAGGAGTAAAGTGAGTAATAATAACTTTATGATTATTAGAACCAATGTAGTAGGCTATATTTCCGGTTTTAAGAATTATAAATGATCATCAAACTTTTGTGAGAGAAAAGAAAAAAATAGTTAAAACTTTATAACCTAGTAGCTCTGTGTAAACTTTAGAGCAAAACAAACTTTTAAAATCAAGATTAGTAAGACTGAGTTGGTATAAAAATTTTCTTGATTAACAGAAATTCCCAAAGTATGATTAAAAAAACTGAATTCCTAGATAATTGTGGAATTCTTTAAATATCACAAAATGTCTTATTCAAAAAGGTATAACAAAATGTCTTTAAGTAACATAAATCCCCAAAGTATTGTTAACATGCTAATTTTCTAGTTGCTTACAGAATTCTTTAGTTATTAAAAGTGTTTTAGTCAAAAAGCATATAGTAAATTAATCTGATCAGAGTACTTTAAAAGCTATTGATATTAGAATCTTCTTAAGGTGAGCCTTAAGTAGTTAATTTTTTTTTCACCTAATCATGGCTCATAGCCGATTACAATTAAATGTTTTTATTTCCATGGAGTTGTAATAAACAATAAAGATTTACTAGGTTTCTCCTACATAAAGAATTTGATTTAACATTTATCTTTCTCAAATTTAACTTCTCCTGGAGCAAAAGCCAAGTTGTTAGAACTCTTTTTAATATATAGCAACTTTCTTAGCCAATTACAATTAAAGCAAATTCTTTTCTCAGGCTGAATGACCTTGCCTCTAAAGATAGTTTCCATGGGCTTTTGGCAATTATACAATATAAGTAAGATTGATATGGATTCTAAGCAGGAGAGACTGGGGGGAAGGGATGAGCTAATGCTTGTGCCCCTGTGTTGCCAACTGTCACACATGGAGGAGGAATGTTCTGAATGGACAGAATTAATCCAAAATAAAGTTTTCACCCAGTCTCCTCCTTTCTACATACATTAATCAGCTAACAATTTTAAGTTTTTAGCATTAAAACAATAAAATAACTCAATTAGCAATCTTACAAGTTCCAAATAATTAATAACCAAATTGTTTTAGTTGTAACCTCCTCTCTTACTTCAGGTAGAGGTGTAAATGAATGCCTGATTTTCTATGTGGGAGATATAAACAGATGTAGGTGACATAACTATTTTTACACACTTTCTTTCCTCTATCTTTTAGTTTGTTTTTTTAGATTAATTTATTAGTTTAGTTTCAGTTAACAAGATTCAATTCCATAGTTTCTTGATTTTCAAATTTCCTTTACTTCCCTCCTCCCATCCCCCAAGACAGCATATAGTCCAGTATGGGATCTGCAAATACATTCATATTAGACATTACTCCAATTACAAAGGTGTATTGTACTAGGTGGGATGGAAAATGATAAAGAAGAAATAAAACCAAACAATGAAAAGTAAAAGATCAGTCAGTTTGCTTCCATCATGATTCAGGCTCAGTTCTTTCTAGTTATATCTCTGGGTGTTGCATTTCTCTCTTTCAAGAGTCTTTCAGGATTGACTTATATCACTGCATTGCTGAAAAGAAACCAGTCTGTCATAGTTGGTCATCACACATATGATGTGTCTGTGATTGTATACAAATTTCTTCTGATTCTACTCTTCTCGCTCAGCATCAGTTTGTATAAGCCTCTCCAGGTAAATATGAAATCCGTCTCCTCCTCGTTTCTTATAGCACAGCAGTATTCCATTACATGCGTACACCACAACTTGTTTAGCCATGCCCCAATTGATGGGCACCCCTTTAGATTCCAATTCTTTGCAACCACGAAAAGAGGTGCTATAAATATTTTGGTATATTTGGATCTTCCTCTCATTTCTATGATCCCTTTGGGATATAATCCTAGAAGTGGTATTGGTGGGTCACAGGGTATGAAATTATTTACAGTTCTTTGGGTATAGTTGCAGCTTGCTCTCCGAATGGTTGGAAAAGTTCACAACTCCACCAGCAATGTATTAGCCTTCCAATTTGTTCACATCCTCTCCAGCATTTGTCACTGGGGCTATAACCGAGGCTCATGTGGGCCTGAGCTGGGCTCCCAGAGGACTGCACTGTCAGTTCCCAGCGCGCAGTGCTGCTCGATCTCAGAGTGCTGTGCTGGCCACTCCCTGCAGGGCTGCTGGGCTGTCCTCAGCGGGAGGTTAGCTTCTCTCTGTCGTTCTTTGGGTGTTGGGGCCCCAGAAGTTGTTCAGATTCCCATTTTTACATTGTTTGGAGGTGGTGTGGGGCAGAGCACCTTGGATGTGCTGTTTCTACTCCGTCATCTTGGCTCCGCCCCCAAGAACATTTTTACATATGCAATATAGGCAGCATATTTAAGCTAATAAGCTTAATAATATTAAGTATCACTGTAAGCATAGAAGAAAATGAAAGAGAAAATATCAGTCAGCGGAGCACCAACTCTTCACTTTTTCACAATGCCTGGGGAATCCCATGTTTCAGCCTATGAGTCCCTACTTGGGGATTCTAGGCAGAGAGTCCTCTCCATGGGTCAGATTCTGAATTGGGTGTTTCACTAACTAACTTTTAAGGAGTTTAGACGAAGTATTTTTGCCAAGTAAGTTGGAAAAGGACCAGTAATTCTGAAGGAGTAAATAAGGACTCAGAAGTTGTTTAGGATAAGCTGGGGAAGCAGAGTAAGTCAGGAAGGATTGGGTCTTGTTTGGTAAACATCCCAATATCTGCAGCCAAGGCCTTTACTTACTAAGGAAACTCTGGTCGGATAGCCAGTCCTCCAAAGAAGTCCACGGGTGGCTAACTCCTGGAATCTATAGGCACACACAAATGGTGGGGTCATACCAGGGTCACAAAGGGAAATTCATAGGCCATGGACAATATCATTATAAGGGGTAAAAAATAACCCTTCAGGAGCCAGCACAGCACTCTGGGAGCTGAGCACAGCCCCACATGATCCTGAGCTTTTAGCTTCAGGGCAGCCACGACCAGCCTCCAGCAGGAAGGACTTCAGATCACCAGCAGCTGTGGTGGTATCCAGAATTATCAACCCATAGATGCCAAAGACAAAGTGAGAGGTTAGACTTTGCAGGAACAGGGAGTTATCGAGTGTGGTTATGCAGCCAACACCAAAAGGCAGGTTCATCTCCCGGTCTGTAGATTTTAGGGGGACCAAGTGACCATTCCAAGGGGAAATCACTCTTGCTATAACCTGCTTGGATCTGGACTGCAGTCAGGGGTGGGGGTCCTGGGGTGTGTAACCAGGTTGCCAGAACATGTGGAGGCTTCAGAGAGGGCACCCAACTAATATAAATGGCACCTAAGAAAACCCCAGCAATTTGGGACAAAACTCCCCTCTCTGGTAGCAGAGTGCTACTGGGCCAAAAAGCTCAAAAATCATGTAATTGGGTGGCAACATAAGCAAGCAAAGGAAGAAAAGAAAGCTCAGCAATACAACTTTACAATCCTATTTTGGGGATAGAAAGGATCAAAGGATGGGACAGGAGGAAGACCGTGAAGTCAGAAGTCCTGCACTAAAAGATTCCAAGAAAAATATGAGCTGCTTACAGGCCATAGAGGAGCTTAAAAAGGATTTTGAAAACCAAATAAAAGAAGTGGGGGAAAATTGGGAAGAGAAATGAGAATGATGGAAGAAAATTATGACATGAGAGTCAACAACCTGACTGAAAAAAATAACACCTTAAAAACAGACTAACTAAAATGTGAAAAGAGGCTCAAAAAGACAACGAGGAGAAGAAAGCCTTAAAAAGGGAAATTTGCCAGATGGATAAAGAATCTCAAAAGCTCCCTGAAGAGAATCATTTCTTCAGAATTAGATTGGAGCAAATTGAAGCTAGTGACTATATAAGAAATGAAGATACAATTAAACAGATCCAAAGAAATGCAAAAAAAATAGAAGGCAATGTGAAATATCTCATTGCAAAAACCACTGACCTGAAAAATAGATCCAGGAGAGATTATGTAAAAATTATTGGACTACCTGAAAGCCATAATCAAAAAAAGAAACTATAGGGGCAACAAGGTGGCACAGTGAATAGAGCACAGGCCCTGGAGTCAGGAGGACCTGAGTTCAAATCCAACCTCAGATACACAAAAACTAACCATGTGACCTTGGACAAGTCACTTAACCCCAATTGACCTCCAAAAAGCAAACAAAAATAAATAACCCAGAAATCATCCTTCAAGAAATTATCAAGGAAAATTGCCCTGATGTTTTAGAACCAGAGGGCAAAATAGAGGTTGAAAGAATCCACCCATCACCTCCTGAAAAAGATCCCAGAAAGAAAACTCTTAGGAATATTATAGCCAGGTTCCAGAGCTCCCAGATCAAGGAAAAATATTACAAGCAGCCAGGGAGAAATAATTTCAATATTGTAGGAACACAGTCTGGATAACACTGGATCTGGCAGCTTCTACACTGAGGGATTGAAGGGCTTGGAATACGATATTCCACAGGCCAAAGGAGCTTGGATTAAAACCAAGAATCAGGGGGCTCACTTTGAGAAGTGTTGTGTGATTTGACCAGATGAGACTCTGGGCAGCCGTTGAGAGCCCCCTGGCTTTGAAAACCCACATGTTGATGCTTCCCTCTCTGGTAACTGTGATTTGGTATTGATATAATGGTTGGACAGTCTGGGAGCCTGTCTGTTTGATCTGTCTGTATAATCTAAAGTTCAGGGTGTTGACCTTTTCCGCCTGAACTAGGTAATATGTTTGTTTGATTAAAGTAAGCTTGTTAACTCCCCCCCCCCCGCCCAAAAAAAAAAAACAAACAAGAATCACCTACCCAGCAAAACTGAGAATCATGTTTCAGGGGAAAATATGGCCATTCAATGGAATAGAGGACTTTCAAGCACTCATGATGAAAAATACAGAGTTGATTAGAAAATTTGACATTCAGATACAAGAAGCAAGAGAAGCATGAGAAGGTAAACAGTGAAAAGATATCATAGGGGACTTATCAGAGTTGTACTATTTACATTCCTGCATGGAAAAACGATAATTATTATTTATGAAACTTTTCTCAGTATGACAATAGTTGAAGAGAATAGAAATATATTTATGTATGTATATACATACACATACATGCATATATATGTCTATATATGGGGTATATGGGAATAAGAATATATATGTGTACAGGTATACAGGGACAAAGGGCACAGGACCAGTTGAATAGGAAGGGATGATACTTAAAAGGTGAAACTGAGAGGTGAGAGAGGAATATAATGAGAAGCGATGAGGAGAGACAGAATGTTGTAAATTATCTCATATGGAAGAGGCAAGGGAAAACTGTTACAATGGAGGGGAAGAACAGGAAGGCAAAAGGGAATGACTCAACCTTATTCTCAATGAATTTGGCTTAGGGAGGGAATGACATACACACTAAATAGGATATCTCACTCTACAGGAGAGTAGGGTGGAAGGGGATGAAAGGGGAGATGATGGAAGGGAGGGCAGATTGTGGGGGAGGGAAGTTGCAAGCACACACTTTTGAAAAGGGACATGATCAAAGTATAGAATAGAACAAGTGGGGGATGTGATAGGATGGAGGGAAATATAGTCAGTCTTTCACAATATATCCACTATTGAAATGTTTTGCATAGCTACACATGTACAACCTATATTGAATTGCTTATCTTCCCAGTAAGGGTGGGTGATGATGGAGGAAGGGAAAGTGTCTGGAATTCAATGTTTAAAATTCAAATGTTTAAATATTATTAATATTATTTTAACTGCAACTGTCATATAAGATATACAGGCACTGGGGCATAGAGGTGTGCCATGCACTATTGGAAAGTTGGAAGGGGGATGGGAGAGGATATAGGAGACAGAAGATTGGGGGAGGGTTTATTCAGTGGGATCCATGTTTTGGGGTGGTGGGTAGGGGAAAATGGAGAAAAATTTGTAACTCAAAATCTTGTGTAAATGAATGATGTAAACTAAAAATAAATATAAAATTTAACTGAAAAAAAAATTCCTTCCCCTTTTCTTTATCCAATCAGAATAAAGAGGCTTCAAAAAGGGTTAGAATCTGAGATTAGCGTAAATGACTGGGCTAACCTGGACACAGATTCCTTCCTTTGTTCTCATACCTATCTTCTGCTTTCTTCTCCTGATAATCCTGCTTTGTAAGAAGCCATCCCCTCCACTCCCCATAGCTCAGACAAAATGTTTAAGTAAGAGCCATTTTTCTAACTATAAATGCAACTGTATTCTAATGACCCTTTGCTAGTCTCCGTGTACACATAGTATAGAAGATATAAACGTTTGGGAGTTTTTTTGTTTGTTATGTTTTCCCAGTTCCCAGAGAACTCCGAGATAATACTAAAATGAAGTGATGTAAATAAAAAGAGCAGCAGCAGGTATATTTGACCAATCAGAAAGCAGACAGCGGCCTTGGGACACTCGGGCCCAGATAAAAACACATCTAGGTTGGACTGAAGGGGTTTCAGTATTCTGAGGTTGTTACTGTGCTTTCGTAGTGGACCTCATGTATTATATATGTTATCTAAAAAAATTAGAGCCTTATTAGTAATAATTAGATTGTTTGGGAGGGGTGCATAACCCTTGCATATTTAACCCAGTTTCTGCTCCTTTAAGGCGGCCTCCTCTCTCTCTTGCAGTTCCAGGGACTGGACCGCCCACTTCTCTCGAGATTCTAATAAAATTTTCTACCTTCACTTTGAGAGATCTCCTAGTGGTCAATTTGGATTAGGGTCTCCATACCCCACAGACTTTTATTGGCGGTGAGCTCCTCTTTGGATCTGAATGTTGTGATTATGCCATTGTAGTTCAAGATTGTCCTTAATGTAAAAAGGGTATGTTCTTTATCTGGATGGCCAGGTTGCCCCCCTACCTCCATCACTCAGCAACCTTTCCTCCTTTGAGGTTAATGAAATTTATCTCCACCACAGAATCAAAATCCTGGTAGCTACCATCTACAGCTCTCCTTCCCCTGCCTGCCCCCAATAGGTCACTCCCCTTCTTTCCTCAATTCATTATCTGGTTCACAATCTTACTCTCCTCCCCAACTCCTGCCCTTATACTATGGGACTTCTACACACACACACACACACACACACACACACACACACACACACACACAAAGATACACACACACACACACACACACACTCTCCCATGGCTCCTCCTTCTCCAGCCTCTCAGTCAGAACCTTGTTTTGTATTTTACAGAAAAAAAATAGAAGCCATTTGCCATGTGCTCCACCTTCTCTCTTTTCCATCACCTATCACACAGATGCATTCTGTTATTATCTCTTTCTTCACCCCTATCTCACATGAAGAGACTCCTCAAACAAGGCTAACATTCTCCTTCCCCTCTACCTACCATTCTATCCCATCTCTTCCAACAGATTTCCCCTTCTCTATCACTTACCTTCAGTCTCTCTCTCTCTTTCTACTGTTAACTTTCCTAATGCCTACAAATGTGCCATGTATGTAGTGAAGTAAGTTATGAAATCCTTGAAGGTCAATATGAATTCAGACTAAATCATCCCCATTGAAATGACCAGTTACATCATTATCTCTACCAAAGGTCATCTGACACTAGATTAGCCTCAATTCCAGTGGAGATGATATTGAGCTGATTACTTGTCTACACTGTACTTCTTGCTCATCTATGAGAAGAAATCTTGGAAGAATAAAACAAGGGGGGGGTGCGGCTAGGTGGCGCAGTGAATAGAGCGCCGGCCCTGGAATCAGAAGGATCTGAGTTCGGAGCCGGCCTCCGACACTTAATCCACACAAACAAAAACCTAGCCGTGTAACCTTGGGCAAGTTACTTAACCCCAATTGCCCTAAAGGGGCGGCTAGGTGGCGCAGTGAGTAAGAGCGCTGGCCTCGGAGTTGGGATGACCTGAGATCAGATCCGGCCTCAGAAAATGAGGACCCACGCATAAATAATGACTAGCCGTGTAACCTTGAGCATGTTACTTAACCCCAATTGCTTTAAAAAAAAAAAAAAAGAATAAAACAAGGAAACTGACTGGTCATTTTAATAGGATTTCTTAACTATTAAGGAAAAATATAGAACATATCATAAGTTTGACTAAAACTTTACCACCATTAAATCACACATGCAGATGAATACTTATCTAGGTGCCCAAGGCTTAGAAATAATATTTAAATCTCCCTTTTTTCTAATACTCCAGAATTCAAAGTCAGATAGTAAGTGATGTTACTGCTGTAGTCATTGTACTTGGTAGTCAATCTGGGATTCTCCTCTGGCACTTTTAACTACAATTCCAGTGGACATACTACTGGACCACATTATCAATTTTCCTTCAACAAAGAAGGAAGCACTCCATTCTGAATAAAAATGCTCTGCCTCTTTCTCTCTGTCTCTGTCTCTATCTCTCTGTCTCTGTCTCCCTTTCTCTGTCTCTCTGTCTCCATCTCTGCCTCTCTCTGTCTCTGTCTCTGTCTCTCTGTCTCTGTCTGTCTGTCTGTCTGTCTGTCTCTGTCTGTCTGTCTGTCTGTCTCTGTCTCTCTGTCATCACTGGAATCTTTTTCAGATGGATGGTCTCCATCTGCTGTCTCAAATTCCCTCTCCATCCAGCCATTCTTAGGTTCCTAAATGAGGTCCCCATGCACACAGTCAGAAATTAGACCTGGAAGGGACATCAGAAGCCATCTTGTCCAAACTTTTCATTTGACAGATGCCTAGGGAGTTGATTTGACTTGCCTGATATGATGTGGTTGAAGGGTAAGGACCTGAATCAGGTTTTGAATTAGGGTCTTTCTGACTCAAAGATTGAAATCTTGCTTGCTGGCTCTTATCTAATCACCTTATTTGGTTCCTCTCCTCTCAATATGCGCCCTAAGACTAGATGTGTAGGGGATAAATTTCTTTTGGGAATCAAAAATAAAAACCAATCACTTCCCCTAAATGTAGTTCCCATGTAGTAATCACTGAATGTAGTTCAGTGTTCCAGGTAGTGGTGCACTTGTTGACCTGACTTGTGTTCTTTAAATTCCTCTCTATTACATGATAGTCTACTCTGAATGAACAAATGCCTTGGCTCTTGCTTTGCCTTTTAGTGAAATGAAAGATTTGGAAGGATTTCTATGACAGCTTACTATATCAACAGATAAAATAAGAGTCATCATTTCTGCACCAAAGAAGATGGAAAGGTTCTGTAGGTATCCTGTCACACATACAACTGGGAACCTATGTATTTCAAGTGACAGTTCAGTTTAAGAGATGGTCTACACTGGGAAGGTGGGAGGGCTTACTCCTTTATTTTTTGCTTTTTGGAAGGCAATTGGGGTTTAGTGACTTGCCCAAGGTCACATGGCTAGTTTTTGTGTTAAGTATCTGAGGCCAAATTTGAACGCAGGTCCTCTTGACTCTAGGGCCAGTGCTCCATTCACTGCACCACCTAGACACCCCAGGCTCGCTCCTTTTGAGCTTAAAATTTATACACAACTGGTGTATAATATGGCTATATAAACTGGCTAGGTGGGGCAGTGAGTAGATCGTCGGCCCTGGAGTCAGAAGGACCTGAGTTCGGTTCGGGCCTCAGACACTTAATGCACACACAAACAAAAAAACCTAGCTGCGTGACCTTGGCCAAGGTACTTAACCCCAATTGCCCTCCAAAAAGCAAAAAGAAAAAAAATATACAGAACTAAAACAGTATGAAAATAACAGAACATTAAATAGTAAGAGTTCAATTATCATTGATTAAATTAGCATCCTATCAATGGTTCCTTTCTTTCCTTGGATAAAATATCTACATTTTAATGATACTCATATAGGTCTTAGAGGGGAGATATAGTAGCAAATGCAGTCTGGCTCAAATGTATTTTCTCCTTCTTACCCAGCACCACACATCTGAGGACAGGTATAGAAATCAGGCTACCAAGTCTCATCAGAAAAGAGCAAAAGTACAGAAACTATCTATGAAACCTGAATTTTGGGGTGTTCACCTTACAGAAAATCTCACTCTTCACATGACCTATGTGGACAGAATAAGGAAGAACATGGGCTAAAAGGCCATTAATGGGGAATCAGTTTCCAAAATTCAACAAAACTATTGACAGTGAACTTAATATGAGTACAAAAGAACTGATGTGAATTTAACCAAATTACTATCTAATGTCAATTCTGTGCTCAGACACACCTTGAGAGGGACACTGGCCAAAGAAAACCTCAAGTTGGCTGTAAGGATTGAAGAGCTGAACATTTAGTTTGTACATGAGTCGGAGAAGAAGTAAAATCATAAAGACATTGATATCTGTAGATCATGAGGAAAGATGTTCTTGGGCTCAAAATGCTTAAGGAATTGCTGAGTAGGTGATGAACAAAGACTGAGTTCAATGTTTCTTCTTTACTGGATTTCAAATAACTTCTCTTTAGGAATAAAACAAACAAACACCACTTGGTGGCCACCTCCTGGCTGTTGAGCCCAGTGCTAAGCTCAGTGGAGGCATGAGGAAGAGACAGAGGAAGTGGAGATCAGGGGAACAGAGGTGGCCCACTGGCTCTGGGCCAATGTTGACTGAAATGGCCTCTCAGAACCAGATGAGCTTGTTGTTTTCCTCTCATTGCCATTTCATTTCCCTTTTATGTTATTGTCTTCACTAAATTAGAAGACAGTTTTTACAATAACATTTTTTGGAGGGCAATTGGGGTTAAGTAACTTGCCCAACGTCACACGGCTAGGTTTTTTTGTTTGTGTGTGTTAAGTGTCTGAGGCCGGAACTGAACTCAGGTCCTTCTGACTCCAGGGCCGACGCTCTACTCACTGTGCCACCTAGCCACCCCTACAATAACATTTTGAACTAACACTTTTAAAATGACAGATTTAATAACCTAAAATTTCAATAAGACTTTGGGAACACCTTAAATAGTTTCCTAAAATTCCTAAAGGCTGAATGGACTGGTCCCCACTCAGAGACTGGACTTAAACCCAGGTCCTTCAGGATGACTCTCTGTCTACTACCCTCTGCTCCCTCTCCTGCCTGGCATACAATAAGCGTTTAATAAATGCATCTGGATTTACTATTTTTAGCGCAAAAGTGAGACAGCTCCTGGTCCCCATGGAGATTTAATAAGAGTCTTGGATCCTTTTAGACAGACAGGAGGAACATTGCTGTTTCAGTGTGTGCTGAAGAGTAAAAGGAAGATGGGAGGAGGAGAGGTTCATTCTATTTGGAAGTCTCATAGGCAAGAGAGATGTAAAAATAACTCATCCCTAGGTATGTATGAATGCCAAAAATCACCAGAAATTCCTACACTCAGAAAGCCCTCACTTTATATGTGGAAATTTAAATGAAATAAACCTTTAGAGCAAATATGAATTGAGCTTGAGTCAGAGCAGCCTCTGGGGTGATCAGGCTGCCTGGACCTGGGCTTGCCTCTCATGCCATTTAGGGGTGGAACACCTACCTTTGCTTTGCTACCCATGCTCCCATTCCCTGTAGGGACCACTCCTCCATTTCCTTGCAATAGTAAGGGAAGAAGTCAATCAAGGGAGAAATGGCTAGTTTGCTGCCATTTTGAACTCTATGGCTTATAGACAACTCAATCTCAACGTGTTCAAAACAAAATTTATTATCTTTTCCCAAAATCTATTCTCTTTGGACTTCCCCTGCCAAGGAAACTCCATCCTCCCAATCACCCTGGGTTGCAGCCTCGAAGTCATCTTCTGATAGATAAACTACTCTCACCTAATCTTACATGGAACCAAGTCATTACCTCATTTCCCAATCTTTGACTCTAAACCACACTACTGCTCTTCCCCATTTTCCCCTTCTGTTCTTCTCTTTCCCCACTAAAGAGTGAGCTCTTTGAGGTCAGAGACTGTATCCTCTTATTTGTTGGCATTTATGCTTTCAGTGCTTAACAGAGCATCTGGCATGTAGTAAGCAGTTAATAGATGTACTCTCTTGTATAAACTCCCTCTCCCTCCCCGCTTCTTTCCTCTCTCTCTTTCCCCCCGCTCCATCCCATGCTCCTCACTCTTCTTCAGCCATCATATTCAATTAGTTACCAAGCCCTGCCACTACCATCCACACAACATCTCTGGCATCACTCTGGCTCTCTGGCATTCTCTCCACTCACACAAGCTCATCACTTTTCACCTGGGATACTGGAGTAGCCTCCTGATGGGTCTCCCTGCCTCTAGCCTCTCCCCTCTCCAATCCATCTTCCTCTCAGCTACCAAAGGGATATTCCTAAAGCCTATACCTTATTGTGTCCATTCCCTGCTCAGTAACCTCCAGTGGCTACCTAAAAATACATCTAGGATCAAATACAAACTCCTTTGTCATTCAAAACGATTCTTAATCTGACTATGCGCTCCCTTTCTAGCCTTGTCCAATATTATTCCTTTGCTTGTACTCTATAATTTAGCCAAATTGGCCTTTCCCTGTGTTTTACATGCAAAAAAAAATCCTATTTAGTGACCTTTGCAAAGGTTGTCTCCCATGCTTGGAATGCATTCCATCCTCATTTCTGACTCTGAAAGTTCCAAGTTTCCTCAGTGCCACCTCTTACATGAAGCTTTTTCTGATCCCACCCCCCCAGTGGGTGGATCTTTCCTACCTTGATCTTCCCCCACCCCACCCCATTACCTTGCATTTTGTCTACATTTTGGATATATTTATACATGTACCTGGTGCATCTACCACTAGGATGTAAGCTCCTTGAGGACAGGGACTGTTTGATTTTTGTCTTTGTATCACCAGTACCTAGGACAGGACCTGACATATACTATGGCCTTAATAAATACTTTTTGACCAATTGCTATGGAGAAAAATACTGTGGTATTTTGTCGATGTCTAGTGGCTATACTGGATACTGAAGTTTATTTATGTTTTCCCCTCATCTCCTTACTCAAGAATCACAGAATATCAGAAATAGAAAGCATGTCCAAGGCCACTATTCCAACGTAAATGAGAATCTCCTCTATATCTCATAACAAGTGGTTAAACAGCTTTTGTTTGAAGACCTTCAAACCCTTCCACCACCTGCCAAGACAGCCCATTCCCCTTTGAGACAGCTTACTATATAAGACACTTCCTAGCTTTGTGACCCTTAGGCAAGTCACCTAATCCTATTTGCCTCAGTTTTACCATCTGTAAAATGAACTAGAGAAGGAAATGACAAACCACTCTAGTATCTTTGTCAAGAAAACCCCAAAAAGGGTCATGAAGAGTTGGACACAACTGAAAATTACTAAACTGCCACCACAACAAGCTTTATAATACAGTTTGAGGTCTGGGAGGATTATTACCCCTTTTTCCTTATCCCTTTTAATTTTTTCCCTTGATGCTCTAGATCCCCTTTTTAAAAAGTAATTGTTTTATTATTTTGCCAAGGTTTTAAAGTATGTCTTTGATGATTTGATTGGTATAGCATTAAAAGCATAAATTGATTTTGACAGTACAGCTAGGATCTGACTAGTGTGAAAAATGAATCTCATGCATTTTTATGTATTGGAATTTGTACTATTTGAAGGTATAATGATGTAAATTATGGTTAACTGGTTCCAGCCCAGTGGAAATATGCAGAGTAAATTCAAAGAATGTGACAGCTTCACCAGATTCTTTGGTGAAGCACTAATCTGGACCCAAGCTGTATTGTCATTTCTATTAGATTGGTACAGCCCAACCATGAGCACAGAATACTTCTCCAACAATTTAGGCTTGTTCCTTATTTCTTCAATGATCGTTTAAAAATTAAATCTATTCAAGGCTTTTGTGTGCTTTGGAAGATTGGTTCCCAAACATTTTGTGCAACGTGAAGTTATCTGGATTTGGATTTCCCTGGAATGACATGACTTTTTATTATTATTTAGAAATTATATTAATATTTGAACATTTATTTTGTAGCCTGCATCTTTTCTGAAGCTATTTATAAGTCTCTATTTGTATCTTTGCTGATTCTCTAGAAATTTCCAAGGAAACTATAATATCATCAGTTCTCTGTTCTGGCTCAGCAAGAAGTCACATTAAGGGACCAGAAGCAGTCAGAATTACCATAAGCAGGACCTTTCCATTGCATGTCATCAGGCCTATGTAGAAGCAGGTCCCGAGCCTCTCACATATGTACTAAAAGCAGGCAGAGCATGTTGCATTAGCATTTTGGAAGGAGTTACCACTGACTAAGACCTTATTACACTAGGATGGTAGAGTGAGAACAATTGGTTTAAAAAATCTATATCTATATTTTCCCAAATTTTTGTTGTTAAGTCATTTTCAGTCATGTCCAACTCTCCTTGACGACATTTGGGGTTTTCTTGGCAGAGATGCTGGAGTGATTTGCCATTTCCTTCTCCAGTATACATATGCATGTGTGTGTGTGTGTGTGTGTGTGTGTGTATGTGTGTGTGTGTGTGTGTGGAGAGAGAGAGAAAGAGAGAGAGAGAGAGAGAGAGAGAGAGAGAGAGAGAGAGAGAGATGGAGCCAGGGAGACAGAGAGACATCAGAGGTGGATATATATGTATATCTATGTCTATGTCCATATATGTATGTGTGTACGTGTGTGTGTGTGTGTGTGTGTGTGTGTGTGTGTTCTCCCATGAGTACATGCAGAGGCAGGGGAGAGGGCTCCAGATTAGAGAGTACATGTGACAAAGAGGTCTTTACTCCCTGCTGGTTGCTGGAAGTCTTTTCTTCCCTCTTGTAGGGGAACCAAAAAGTTTCCTATAGGAATGCTATAGCTTTCTGCTGGGATCTTTGTAGATTCTTGAAGCTGCTTTTCTCTAGTATGTCTACTCTGTCTTCCGTATGATTTCATAAGCTTTCAATGAAAATGCGGTTCTGGGGACAAATCTTCCCTGACCTTGCAATAGGTCAGAAGGTCTTCCCTGGTCTATCAACATGAGGGTGGGAATGAGACAGAGAGTCTCATTCCCCTCTTAGAGCCTTAGCTGAAGCTTCTTTAGCATTAGCCTGTCTTACCACTGGGATGCTGGATTCCATGCTATCTTACTGTTTTCATCCAGCCTCCACACAGCATGATCAACTCTTCAATCAGTCCCAATATAGTTACTCGGTTTGCATCTAGCTTAAATGTTTGATTGATTGGTTCCACAGAGCCTGTTACTCTCTTTGACAGATTGGTTCTATGGAGAAGCCTGGACCGTCTATATTTGACTTGGGGGGGGGATCCATTTATATGAATATAGTGAAGCAAAACAAATTATCTTGTATTGCTCATGTCTGAAAATGCTTCCTCCTTCTGTACATACAGTCTATTGGATCTGCCTCTTCCATGGCAAGAGGAAGAAGCCATGCTTTATCATCAGCCTTGTGGAGTTATAATTGATCATTGTAATGCATAGTGGTAGTAGGTTTTATTTTTTATTTTTTTTTAATTTTCTTATTAATGTATTAGTTTAGTTTCAGTTAACAAGATTCAATTCCACAGTTCCTTGATTTTCAAATTTCCTTTACTTCCCTCCCCCCACCCCTCAGGACAGCATATAGTACAGTATAGGGTCTGCAAATGCATTCATATTAAACATTATTCCAATTACAAAGGCATATTGTACTAGGTGGGATGAAAGATGGTAAGGAAGAAATAAAACCAAACAATGAGAAAAACAAGATCATTTAGTTTGCTTCCATCAGGATTCAGGCTCAGTTCTTAATAGTTATATCTCTGGATGGAGCATTTCTCACTTTCTTGAGTCATTCGGGATTAACTTATATCACTGCATTGCTGAAAAGAGTCCAGTCTGTCATAGTTGGTCGTCACAGATATGGTATGTCTGTGATTGTAAACAAATTTCTTCTGATTCTACTCTTCTCACTCAGGATCAGTTTGTATAAGTCTCTCCAGGTAATTATGAAATCCATCACCTCCTCGTTTCTTATAGCACAATAAAATTCCATTACATTCATATACCACAACTTGTTTAGTCATTCCCCAATTGATGGGCACCCCTTTAGTTTCCAATTCTTTGCAACCACAAAAAGGGCTGCTAAAAATATTTTTGTACATATGGGTCTTCCACTTCTATGATCTCTTTGGGATATAACCCTAGAAGTGGTATTGTTGGGTCAAAGGGTATGAAATTATTTATAATTCTTTGGGCATAATTCCAGATTGCTCTCCAGAATGGTTGGATAAGTTCACAACTCCACCAGCAATGTATTAGTGTTCCAATTTGTCCACATCCTCTTCAGCATTTGTCACTTTCTTGTTTTGTCATCTTAGCCAATCTGACTGGAGAGATGTAGTATCTCAGAGTTGTTTTGATTTGCATTTCTCTAATTAATAGTGATTTAGAGCATTTCTTCATATGCTTATAGATATCTTTAATTTCTTTCTCTGAAAACTTCCTATTCATATCCTTTGACCATTTCTCAATTGGGGAATGACTTGTATTCATATAGATTTGGCTCAATTCTCTATAAATTTTTAGAAATGAGTCCTTTATCAGAGACACAAGTTGTAAAAATTCTTTCCCAATTTCCCACCTCCCTCTTGATCTTGGTTACATTGGCTTTGTTTGTGCAGAAGCTTTTCAATTTAATGTAATCAAAATTATCCATTTTGCATTTTATAATGCTCTCTAATTCTTCTTTGGTCCTAAAATCTTCCCCTCTCCACAGATCCGTCAGGTAAACTATTCCTTGCTTTCCCAATTTGCTTACATTATCATCCTTTACACCTAGATCATGCACCCATTTAGACTTGATTTTGGTATATGGTGTTAGATAGTGATCTATGCCCACTTTCTGCCATACTGTATTCAAGTTTTCCCAGCAGTTTTTGTCAAATAGTGCATTCTTATCCCAAAAACTGGGGTCTTTGGGTTTGTCGAACAATAGATTACTATATTCATTAAATGCTGGGTCTCCTGCGCCTAATCTATTCCATTGATCCACTACTCTACACCTCTGCCAGTACCAAGCAGTTTTGATGACTACTGCTGTATAATACAGATTAAGATCTGGCATAGCTAGTCCACCTTCCCTAGAATTTCTTTTCATTAATTCCCTTGATATTCTAGACCGTTTGTTTTTCCAAATAAATTTTGTTATTATTTTGTCTAACTCTACAAAGTAGTTTTTTGGTAAATTGATTGGTATGGCACTACATATATAGTTTAGTTTGGATAAAATTGTCATTTTTATTATATTAGCTCGACCCAGCCATGAGCAATTGATATTTTTCCAACTATTTAGATCTGTTTTTATTTGTGTGAGAAGTGTTTTGTAGTTGTGATCATATAGGTTCTGGGTTTGTTTTGGCAAGTATGTTCCCAAATATTTTATAATGTCTACAGTGACTTTAAATGGAATTTCTCTTTCTATCTCTTGCTGTTGAGTTTTATTAGAGATGTACAGGAATGCTGAGGATTTATGCGGGTTTATTTTATATCCTGCAACTTTGCCAAATTTATTTATTGTCTCAAGTAGTTTTTTACTTGATTCTCTAGGATTCTCTAAGTATATCATCATATCATCTGCAAAGAGTGACAGCTTGGTCACTTCTTTGCCTAATTTGATTCCTTTGATTTCTTTTTCTCCTCTAATTGCTACTGCTAACGTTTCTAGTACCAGATTGAATAAAAGGGGTGATAGTGGACACCCTTGTTTCACTCCTGATCTTATTGGAAAGGCTTCTAGTTTATCCCCATTGCATATAATACTTGCTGATGGTTTTGAATAGATGCTATCAACTATTTTAAGGAAGGCTCCATTTATTCCTATACTTTCTAGTGTTTTTAATAGGAATGGATGTTGTACTTTGTCAAAAGCCTTTTCTGCATCTATTGAGATGATCATGTGGTTTCTGCTAGTTTTATTGTTGATACGCTCAATTATACTGATGGTTTTCCTAATATTAAACCATCCTTGCATTCCTGGAATGAATCCTACCTGATCAGGGTGTATTATTTTTGTGATAAATTGTTGGAGTCTTTTGGCTAATATTTTATTTAGAATTTTTACATCTAAATTCATGAGGGAGATTGGTCTACAATTTTCTTTCTCTGTTTTATCTCTTCCTGATTTGGGAATCAGTACCATATTTGTGTCATAGAAAGAGTTTGGTAGGACTCCTTCTTCACTAATTTTCCCAAATAGTTTGTATAGTATTGGAATCAATTGTTCTTTAAATGTTTGATAGAATTCACTAGTGAACCCATCTGGCCCTGGAGATTTTTTCCTAGGGAGTTCATTGATGGCTTGTTTGATTTCTTTTTCTGAGATGGTGTTCTTTAGGTAATTCACTTCCTCTTCAGTTAATCTGGGCAATTTGTGATTTTTGTAAATATTCATCCATTTCACTAAGATTGTCATATTTATGTACATACAATTGGGAAAAAATAATTCCTCATTATTATTTTGATTTCCTCTCCGTTAGAGGTAGATTCCCCTTTTTATTTTTGATACTCATAATTTGGTTTTCTTCTTTCTTTTTTTTATCATATTGACTAAGGGTCTATCAATTTTGTTGATTTTTTCATAGAACCAGCTCTTAGTTTTATTTATTAATTCAATAGTTTTCTTAATTTCAATTTTATTAATCTCTCCCTTGGTTTTCAATATTTCTAATTTAGTAATAAATTGGGGGTTTTCAATTTCTTCTTTGTCTAACTTTTTCAGTTGCATGTCCAATTCATTGACCTCCCTTCTCTCTGCTTTAATTAAGTATGCACTCAGGGATATAAAACTTCCCCTGAGAACTGCCTTTAGTACATCTCACAAATTTTGGTATGTTGTCTCATTATTATCATTCTCTTGAATGAAATTACTGATTGTTTCTATAATTTCTTGTTTGACCCACCACTTTTTTAGGATTAAATTGTTTAATATCCAATTAGTTTTTAGTCTATCTTTCCCTGGCCCTTTATTGCATATAATTTTTATTGCATCATGATCTGAGAATGATGCACTTATGATTTCTGCCTTTCTGCACTGGATTGTTAGGTTTTTATGCCCTAGTACATGGTCTATTTTTGAGTATGTACCATGCACTGCTGAAAAGAACGTAAATTCCTTTTTCTCCCCATTCAGTATTCTCCAGAGATCCATCATATCTAGTCTCTCTAAGATTCTATTCACCTCCTTAATCTCTTTCTTGTTTATTTTGAGGTTAGATTTATCGAATTCAGAGAGGGGGTGATTAAGTTCCCCCACTAGCATAGTTTTGCTATCTATTTCTTCCTCTAATTCCTTTAACTTCTCCTCTAAGAGCTTGGATTTTATACCACTTGGTGCATATATATTAAGTAGTGATATTGCTTCATTCTCGATGGTGCCTTTTAGTAGGATATAGTTTCCTTCCTTATCTCTTTTAATTAGATCTATTCTTGGTTTTGCTTTATCTGAGATAAGGATTGCTATCCCTGCTTTTTTTTACTTTGACTGAGGCATAAGAAATTTTACTCCAACCCTTTACCTTTACCCTGTGGGTATCCCTTTGTTTGAAATGTGTTTCTTGTAAGCAGCATATTGTAGGATTACGGTTTTCAATCCATTCTGCTATCCGCCTGCGTTTTATGGGAGAGTGCATCCCATTCACACAGTAATGAAGACTATCTGTCTCTTCCCCTCCATCCTATGCCCTCCCCTTTTTATGTTTTGGTTTCTTCCTTCTCCCTTCTCCTCCTTGAAGTTTTCCCCTTTGACCACCTCCTCACTCAGTGTTCCCACCCAGTGACCCCCCTTCTTAACCTACCCTCTCCCCTTACTACTATTTCCCTCCCTTCTAATCCCCCCTTTAGTCTCCTCCTTTTCACCCTCCCTTACACTTCCACTATCTATAGGACACAATAAAATTTTATACTTATCAGAGTAAATCACTCTCCATTTGATTCCAAACCAATGAGAGTAAATTTCAAACAATGCTCCTCTCCCTCCCTCCTTTTCCTCTATTTAATGAATTTATGTGTCTATTCACATTAGAATCTTAAACTTCACTGATTAAGTTGATGCCTCTTTGAACCAGAACCAGTGAGAATAGTGTTTAAATGATGTTCCTCTCCCTCTTTCTTTCCCCTCTTCTATAGTGTGTTTTGATGCCTCTTGAGATGGCATATTTTACCTTTTCCTATCTCATCCTTTCCTTTTTCCCATTACAGTCCCTTTGATCCCCTTAATAGTTTTTTTTTAAGTCTTCATGTTAATGCATTCATACCCACACCCTCTATCTAAGTATAACCCTTTTGAAGGTCATGATAAACAGAAACACTTCGAATATTGACAGTTATCAGCTCCACTTATACGGATGTGCACATTTTGCTCTTATTGCATCCCAAGTAATGAGCACGTGTGTTTGGGTTTGTGCACTTATGCATGTGTGAGTCTTTGTTTCCCTTGTTTACCTTTTTATGTCTTTCTGGAGTCTTGTAATTGGAGATCAAATTTTCCATTGAGCTCTGGCTTTTTCATCAGAAAAGTCTGGAAGTCCCTTATTTCATTAAATGTCCATCTCCTTGCATGAAAGTTTATGCTCAATTTTGCCGGGTAGTTAATCCTTGGTTGTAGTCCTAGCTCTCTCTTGCCCTAAGAAATATCAAATTCCAGTCCCTCTGCTCTTTTAAGGTAGGGGCTGCTAGGTCCTGTGTGATCCTAACTATAGTTTCTCGATATTTAAATTGTTTCTTTCTGGCTGCTTGTAGAATTTTTTCTTTAATCTTGTAATTCTGGAATTTGGCTACTATATTTCTTGGAGTTTTCAGTTTGGGATCTCTTTCAGGGGGATTCCAATGAATTCTATCGATAGCTATTTTATCTTCTGATTCCAGGACCTCAGGACAGTTTTCTTTGACAATCTCTTGGAGGATGTTGTCTTGGCTGCTTTTTTCATCATGGCTTTCTGGTAGACCAATAATTGTTTGGTTCCTCTCCTGGATCTGTTCTCCAGGTCAGTTATTTTTCCAGTGAGATATTTTACATTTTCTTCCAATTTTTCTATCGTCTTGTTTTGTTTGATTGACTCTTGCTGCATCATAGAGTTCTGATTTTCAGTTCGATTGTATCTAATTTTTAGTGAATTATGGTCTTCAGTTAGTTTTTGAAGTTCCTTTATTAGGGAGGTACTTTCTTTTTCCAACTTGGTCACTGCCTCCCTGATTTGCTCTTTAAAATTTTTCTTAAGCTTCTCCAGGAATGCTATTTGGGCTTGAGACCAGATCATGTTTCCTTCTGTGGTCTCACCTGTGGGTAGATGGTCTATATCGTCCTGTGTATTTGGTTGTTCTTGCTGTATATAGTAGGCTTGAATAGACTTTCTTGGCTTCCCCTTCTCCTTCTCAGATTCCTTCCTTCCCATTGTGACTTCCTGTTTCTTAGTTTCTCAGTCTATGAGTTTAGGGCCTGATGCTTGACTTTGAATACCTCTGGGTGGCTAGTTTATGGCTAAGTCAGGGAAGTCAGTGAGGAATGTAGATGAGTAGGTGGGGGTGAATCTGATCACTTCAGATTTCTGCCTCTATACCCCTGGGCTATAAGTAGGCCTTTGTTGGTGAGGTGATGTGGGGCTTGTTGGGACCCCTCCCTCTCTTCTCTTCAGACTCCTTCTCTTCTACACCCCTTCTTGGAGACTCTCAAGCCTGGGGCTATTTCCATTAACTTGGGATGTCAATCTGGGTGGGAGACTTCTCTTTGGGTTTTCTGCTTCATGAAGGAGGGATGGGAGGATCATTTGCCATTCCAGCCCCTGTATTATACAGGCAGGCAGTTTCTAACCTTCCAGGCTGGGGGCGGAATGCAGCCAGAGAAGCTGCTCTCTCGCCTGGGGGCCCGACTCTCTTACCTGGCTCTAATGACCCTTCCTGCCCTTCCTGAGATGAAGGCGAGAAGACTTCGATTTGTCCTTGGTAAGTCCGCAGGCCGGGTCTTCTTCTCTCTCTGGTGTAGTCTGCTCCTCCGTTCCCAGGTCTGAGCTGTGCAGACCCCACAGGCTCTGTGCTCGACCTGTCCGGACACACCAGGAAGCATCCTGGGCTGGACACTGCCATGCGGGGGCGGAGCCAAGATGGCGGAGTAGAAACAGCATTTCCAATGTGCTCTGCCCCACACAAATTTCAAACATTATGAAAGGGAGCTTTTTTACCTCCTTTTCCATTTGGCCATTTATGCTTCTTAAGTCATTCTTCTCCTCATTGACTTTTTGGACCTCTTTTGCCATTTGGGTTAGTCTGTTTTTAAAGTGCTTTTTTGGGTCTCCTTTACCAAGTTGTTGGCTCATTTTTCATGATTTTCTTGCATTACTCTCATTTCTCTTCCCTTGTTTTCCTCTACTTCTCTTGGGTTTCAAAATCCTTTTTGAGCTCTTCCACAGCCTGAGGCCATTTCATATTTTGCTTGGAGCTTTGACTTTGTTATCTTCTGGTTGTATGTTTTGATCTTCTTTGTTACCAACGTAAGTTTTTACAGTGAGAAGTTTTTCACACTGTTTGTTCATTTCCCCAGCCAATTATTTGACTTTTTGACTCTTTGTTAAGACAGGACTCTGCTTCCAGTGTGGAGGATGTACTGGCCCAAGCTTCAGGGGTTTTGTGTAGCTATTTTCAGAGATACTTTTAAGGACCTGTAAATTTTCAGTTCTTCCAAGGTAGTATGACTAAAGGGGAGGTGGTTACTCCTTTCCTAGCTTGTGTTTTGGTCTGTGAGTGACCACAAACATTCTTTTCTGCCCTCAAACTGTGAGGAAGGTCCCCCTCTCCACAGCTGCTGCAAGCTCTGGTGTGCTAGTGCTCCTTCTCACCACAGGACTGCTACCCAGAACTGTGACCCAGATCCAAGTATGGGCAAAGCAACAGAGTCTTACCTCAGTGCTTGCACAGAGACCCCTGTAATCTTCATTTGAGTAGCTCTTTGACCCCCTTACTACCTGCAGACTGAAAGCTCTGGAAGCAATCATTGCCATTGTTGATTCAGTCACTCCCAAGGCCTTTTCCTGCTTTGCTGGGCCCGGGGCTGGAAAGCATTCCTTTCTCTCCCAGGTCCAACAGATCTTTCTTACTAACCTTCTAAGTAGTCTGTTGTTTGTGGGTTGAGAAGTCTGGAAACCATCTCAGCTTCCAGAGATTCAGTCCCCTGAAGTCTGCTCTGGGTTTGCTGGGGCCCTGTCTGTGCTGGCATGGCCTGTGCTGGGCAGTGTTCCTCTTTCAGCCTGGTGCAACAGATCTTTCCTGTTGACCATGCATGTTATCTTGGACTGGAAATTTGTTTCAATCTGACTTTTTTGTGGGTGTTACTGCTCAAGCATTTGTTTAGTCATTTTCATAGGTATTTGGAGGGATTTGGGGGGATCTCAAGCAAGTCCCCGCTTTTGCTCCACCATCTTTGCTCCACTGTCTGAAATTGAGAGTCTTTTTTTGGGGGGGGGATATCTGTTTTGTTTGTTTATTTTTGAGTTTATGGCATTCATTTCCACAAGATTTTGAGTTACAAATTTTCTCCCCATATTTCCCCTCCCCAGTACCTCAAAACAGCAATCCCTCTGGATACCCCCTCCCCCAATCTTCTCTCTCTTTATATCCTTCCCCATCCCCCCTCTAACTTTCTAGAAAGGAAAGATGGATCTCTATACCCCAGTGCCTGTAGATATTATTTTCTAGCTGCATGCAAAATAATAATAATAATATTTTTAAAAATATTATTTTTAAATATTTTTAAAAAAAATATTTTTAAAGCTTTGAATACCAGATTCTTTCCCTTCTTCTCTTTTAACCCACCCTTACTGGGAAGATAAGCAATTCAATATAGGTTGTATATGTGTAGTTATTCAAAACATTTCCATAGTGGATATATTATGAAAGACTGACTATATTACCCCCATTCCTATCCTACCCCCCACTTGGTCAATTTTCTATTTTGACCCTGTCCCTTTTCAAAAGGGTGTGCTTCAACTACCACCACAAATCTTCTTTCCCCTCTATCATACCTCTTCTTATCCCCTTCCACCCTAGTTTCCTGTAGGGTAAGATACCCAATTTAGTCTGCATGTTTTTCCCTCCTTAAGCCAAATTCAATGAGAGTAAGCCCTTTTGCCTTCCTCTTCTTCTCTTCCATTTTAAGTTTTCTCTTGCCTCTTCTATATGAGATAATTTATCCTATTCTGTCTCCCCCTACTTCCTCTCATTATATTCCTCTTCACCTCTTAATTTTATCTTTCAGATATCATCACTTCCTATTCAACTGATGCTGTGCCATCTGTCTATGTATACATATACACACAAACTCACATATGTATTTATATGCACATATATCCTCTATATAAACATATATGTATGAATACATATATACATCCATATTCCCTTCAACCATCCTCATACTGAGAAAAGTTTAATAAGTTACGATTATAATTTTTCCATGTAGGAATGTAAGGTCAATTTTAATAAGTTCCTTATGGTTTCTTTTCCCTGTTTACCTTCTCATGGTTCTCTTGCTTCTTGCATTTGAACGTCAAATTTTCTACCCAACTCTGCTTTATTCATGAAGAATGCTTGAAAGTCCTCTATTTCATTGAATGACCATATTTTCCTGTAAAACATTATACTCAGTTTTGCTGGGCAGTTGATTCTTAGTTTTAATCCTAGCTCCTTTGACCTTCAGAATATCATATTCCAAGCCCTTCAGTCCCTTAATGTAGAATCTGCTAGAACTTCTTTTATCCTGATTGTGTTTCCACAATATTCAAACTGTTTCTTCTTGGCTGCTTGCAATATTTTCTCCTTTACCTGGGAACTCTGGAATTTGGTTATAATATTCCTATAAGTTTTCTTTTTGGGATCTTTTTCAAGAGGTGATGGGTAGATTTTTTCAACCTCTATTTTGCTTTCTGGTTCGAAAACTTCAGGGTAATTTTCCTTGAGAATTTCTTGAAGAATTATTTCTAGGTCCTTTTTTGATCATGGCTTCCAGGTAGCCCAATAATTTTTAAGTTATCTCTCCTAGATCTATTTTCCAGGTCAGTGGTTTTTCCAGTGAGATGTTTCTCATTGTCCTCTATTTTTTCCATTTGTGTGGATCTGTTCTATAATATCTTGATTTCTCATAAAGTCATTAGCTTCCATTTTCTCCATTCTAATTCTAAAGGAATCATTCTCTTCAGTGAACCTTTCAGATTCCCTTTCCTTTTGGAAAATTCATCTTTTTAAGGCATTCTTCTCCTCATTTGCTTTTTGTGCCTCTTTTACCATTTGAGTTAGTTTATTTTTAAGGTGTTATTTTCTTCAGTATTTTTTGGGTCTCCCTTACCAGTCTGTTGACTTGCTTTTCATTATTTTCTTGCATCATTCTCATTTCTCTTCCCAAGTCTTCTTCCACTTCTCTTACTTGATTTTCAAAATCCTTCTTGAGCTTCTCCATGGCCTGTGACCAGTTCATATTTTTCCTGGAAGCTTTTGGTGCAGGTGGTCGGACTTCATTGTCTTCCTCCCATTCAATGCTTTGATCCTTTTTGTCCCCAAAAAGGGAATCTAAGGTTTGATTACTCTGCTTGCTTTGCTTCCTCTGCTTGTTCATGTTGCCACTCAATTTCTTGACTTTTGTGCTCTTTGCCACAGTAGAACTCTGCTTCCAGAGATGAGAGCTTTGTCTCAAATCGGTGGGTTTTTTGCAGCTGCCAGAGCTATTAGTTGGGTGCTCTCTCTGAAAACCCCACAAGCTCTGGCCCACTGGCCACATACCCCAGGACCTCCACCCAAAACAGTGATCCAGATCCAAACAGGGTAAAATGAGAGTGATTACCCTCTGAATGGTAGCTTGGTCCCCATATGATCCACAGGCCAGGAGCTATGGAAGCAGCCATGAGGTGGCTGCATGGCCTGAGGCACCTCTGCCACTTCTCGCCGATCCACTCTCTTGCATCCTCCCCATTCCCAGCCCCCAGTTCCAACAGAGTTCCACACTGACCTTTTACTTGCTCTTTGGCATTTATGGGTTGATAATTCTGTAAACTGCCATAACTGCTGGTGATTCACGCTCCTGAAATCTCCTCTGGCCACTGCTGGTCGGGGCTACACTGATGCTAAAATGGGGGGGGCTCACATGGGACTGGGCTCAGCTCCCAGCAGGCTGTGATGGACCCTTCCTGTAGGCCCACTGGGCTTTCTTCAGTGGGAGATTTGTTTCTCTCTGTCACTTTGTGGCTTCTGTCTGAAATTGAGAGTCTTAAGAGAATTGCCCAGAGCCCCAGGATCACACAGCCAGGATATGTCAGAGATAGGTTATGACTCCAGGTTCTCTTGGCTCCTATACTACAATTTCTTCAACCTGAATGTCCTTGTTCAAAGCAAATCTCTAATGCTGTTCTTTGAAGAAGATGCTCTGTCCCTAGACTCCAGGCCTGTTCACTGGTGGTCCTACTGTGCTTTCCTTCCTCATCTCTGCCTCCAGGCTTCCCTGGATTACTTCAAGCCCTGACTAAATCTTCCCCTTCCTCAGAAAACCTTAAGCAAACTATCTTCGTGTGCATGCCTTCTCTCTGTTGCTTTCTATAATTTATCCTGGGTGAAAGATGAAATGACTGAAGAAAAAAAAAAGTTTGCACTTCTAAGAATATTAGTTTCTTAATCAATGCCTGCCAGTTACCTAACAAATCAAGACTAAGCCTCCGAAGCTTTGGCACTGGACCCCAAATACAAGGGGACACAGATTTTTATGCATTAAAAGATAATAAGCAGGATACAAAACAGGATGTATAATTAGGTAGTCTGGTTTCTTCTCACAGGAAAGATACAAGATTTTTCAAGTTGGGAGAGGGAAAATGAAAAGGTGCAATTCCCTGAAATCAGAAAAAAGATGCCCCCCTCTCCCATGGCATCTGTAAATAATTAAAGGTACATGGAAACAATAATTGGTTGACCAGTATAGGGCCAGTTTTCAAATATGACATGTGGATTGCTTGATATGCATCAGTCTTTGGCTCTGACTGGCTTTCTGGTTGGCATAAACTAGGTCCTTAGCTAAGGGTGACTAAACACCATGGAGAGGTGGTCCAGCTTCCTAGACACACAGGTTCGAACAATGAAATACGTCTTTCTCACAATTCCCATGAGGGAATAACAGAAACTGGACTAGATATGTAATTGAATAGAAATGGAATTGAGCTAAATTTGGACTTGAGTCACAAAAGGGAGTCAGTGTGGTTCACTCAATTCCCACAATTCCCTTCCCTATAGCTTGTTAGCACAGTCATTTTCATATTGTCTTGCCATTAGACTATGAACTCCCTGAGATCAGGGACTATATTTATTCATATTCTTTATATCCTAAGGATTTAGCATAGTGCCTGGCACACAGTAGGAGTTCAATAAATGTATCTTGACTGACTGGAAGAGAGACAATCTTACATTTTTAGAGAAGTTGTTTGGCTAGTCTGGACTCAGGACCTTGGAATGAAGATGACCCATAACTGAGAACAGATGTTGGTGACTGTGCAAAATCCGAGAAATTTGGGACACAGCACTCTCCACTCCACTCTGGAAGCAGATTTCTACTGTGGCAAAGAGCTCAGACGTCAGGTAATTGACTGGCAAGATTAGCAAACAGAGGAAGAGAAATCAGATTATAGAATCTTACTTTGGTGACAAAGAGGATCAAAACACAGAAGCAGAAGTGGACAGGACGATGTGAGTTCAAAGTGCTTTCTGTCCCAAGGGAATTCAGGAGCTGCCTTGGGCCTCTTGGTTCCAAGGCAGCTCTGTACTCCTTGGAGGTAAGGAAGTGCTGAGGGCCACAGTCCAGTTGCCTGCTCACAGGAACACCTCCCTCTACACCACTCACTTGTTGAGCAGCAGCTGATGTGACTGGTTCGGCCCCTCTCCATTGGTTCACTCTCCCCATGCATGAGGAGATCATGCTTGAATCATGCTCACTTTGAGGTATTTAGGAGCTAGTTTTCTTCCTTGTGCATGCATGCCAATAAACTACAAGTTAATCCTCTCTCTTCTCTGGTCTCTTCATTTCCTCCTGAGAATACAACCTAAGGTGGCCCTTAGGTTAGTAAACAAAGCAGCCATTAACACAGAAGAAGGCAACAAAGTAAAAAATCCTGCATCAAAAACCTCCAAGAAAAATACGAACTGGTAACAGGGCATGGAGGAGCTCAAGAAGGATTTAAAAAATCAAGTAAAAGAAGTGGAGGAAAAAAATGGGAAGAAAAATGAGGGTGATGAAAGAAAATCATACAGAACAAATCAACAACTTGCTAAAGGAGACCCCCCCCCCGAAAATACTGAAGAAAATAACACCTTAAAAATAAACTAACTCGAATGGCAAAAGAGGTCTAAAAAGCCAATGAGGAGAAGAATGCCTTAAAAGGTGAATTTGCCAGATGGAAAAGAAGTCCAAAAGCTTACTGAAGAAAATAATTCCTTCAAAATTAGATTCGAGCAAAGGAATCTAATGATTTTATGAGAAATCAAGATAATATAAAACATATCCAAATAAAGGAAAAAAAACAGAAAGCAATGTTAAATATCTCATTGGAAAAACCACTGACCTGGTGGTTAATATACTGATAAAATATTGTACACTCTAAATTACTTGAATTTGATGTGACGGATTTGTCCCCAGCTATGAAACAGCATCAAAGCATAAACTCAAAATGGGATGGAGGTACAATAATGAAAAACAAAGACAGGTTATGTGGAGACCACCTGCTGGTAATTGGAAGGGTCCTTACACCCTTTTAACCTCGAGGCCAGGTTTTATATATATATATATATATATAGATAGATAGATAGATAGATAGATAGATAGATAGATAGATAGATGATAGATAGATAGATAGATAGATATAGATATAGATATAGATATATAGATATATAGATATATATCCTGGAGAAATAATTTTAAAATTATTGGACTACCTGAAAACCATGGTAAAAAAAAAGAGCCTAAACATCATCTTTCAAAAAATTCTCAAGGAAAAGTGAAAAAATAGAAATTGAAAGAATTCACCACTTGCTCCTTGCAAAAGATCCCAAAAAGAAAACTCCTAGGAACATTGTAGCCAAATTCCAGAGTTCCCAGGTCAAGGAGAAAATATTACAAGCAGCCAGAAGGAAACAATTTGAGTATTGTGGAAACACAGTCAGCACAACAAGATCTAGCAGCTTCTACACTAAGGGATCAGAAGAACTTGAAATATGATATCCCAGAGGTCAAAGGAGCTAGAATTAAAACCAAGAATCACCTACCCAGAAAAACTGAGCATAATAATTCAAGGGACAATATGGAAATTCAGTGAAATATAGGGCTTTCACACTTTCTTGATTAAAAGAACAGAGCTGAACAGAAAATTTCACTTTCAAACACAAGAAGCAAGAGAAGCATGAAAAGGTAAACCAGAAACAGAAATCATAAGTAACTTGTTAAAGTTGAATAGTTTGCATTCCTACATAGAAAGACAGTGTTTGTAATTCATGAGACTTTTCTTACTATTAGGAGAGTTGAAGGTAATATTTTATATGCATATGTGTATATGCCTATGCACAGGTACATGTATATGCATATGTGTATGTATATACATATGTACATATATATATGTATGGTTAGGTGTGTGTATGTGTGTATATATGTTTGTGTCTGTGTGTATATGTGTATATATGTATACATATTGGGCGCAGGGTGTATTATGAAAGGATGGTATCTAAAAAATAAAATTAAAAATTTAGACAGAAGTCAGAAGCAAACACTTTTGTAAAGGTACAGAGTCAAAGTAGAATAGAATAAGTGGGGGGCAGGACAGGATGGAGGGAAATATAGTTAGTCTTTCAAAATATAACTACCATGGAAATGTTTTGCGTAGCTACATATGTACAGCCTTTATTGAATTGCTTTTCTTCCCAGTGGGGGTGGGAAGGAGGGAGAGAATCTAGAGCCCAAGATTTTAAAAATGAATGTTAAGAAATTTGTTTTATACATGCAACTGAAAAATAAGATATATAGGGACTGGGGTACAGAAATCCATCTTGCCCTACTAGAAAGTTAGAGAAGGCATGGGGGACGATATAGGAGAGAGCAGATTGGGGGATTGGGTATTCAGTAGGCTTGCCATCTTGGTGTGGCAGATAGGGGAAAGACAGGGAGAAAATTTGTAACTCAAAATCTTGTGGAAATGAATGTTGAAAACTAAAAATAACCAAATTCTGGGGAAAAAAAAGAAAAAGAACTGGGCTTGTTTTCAGCATGTAGCAAAATCTCTCTTGCATTTGATTGTTGCTTGGTAAATATTTGTAGAATTTGATTTTTTGCATACTAATATTCAGCTCTTTATATCTCTCAAAGAGATTATTATAAATGTTTGTTTATAGGAACATCATTTTATCATTTAATAAATGTGTTTTTAAAGAAAGTCTGTCTCAAGCTTAAGCATCTAACTTTCTTTTGCTTCTGCTTTGGCTGTTGCCCTGAGTAGTTGATCCAAAGTTCACTCTTCTGTGAATGCTTCATCATCTGTGTTCTCCATGGCTTTCTTTACCAAACCGGTATATGGAATACTGTGTGAGTCAAAGTAAGGCTCCAACTTTTTTTCCAAATCATGAAATAAGACCTACAGTCATTCATATAGCATTAAATTTTTGAAAGACAAGCACATGTTTTATTGATTCTAAAGAAATTATAAAAAGTCACACTGAACAAGTGAGTGAATCCAGGATCCTGAAATCCACTTATATTAGAATTACCAGATGCCTTTCATGAGTAGACTATATAACTAAAAGGTCATAAGATAAATCAGACATAATGGTCAAATTGAACATGAAGAATAAGAAACAAATCTTGATTGATTGGCTCAAAGGAATCTTTATAAGATGCTGTTGCCATCTTATGTCAAATAATAAATCTAATGTCTAATTGGCCTACGTCAAACTTTTATCATATCACAAACCACCAAACAAACCACCAAAGAAAACCATATTGCAAGCTCTAATGAGCTAACATAATCATCAGCATAAAAGTATTACTAGCAAAATGAAAATTCTGCTGGCCCTGCTTTTAGTTTTAGTTGAAGCATGCTGTTTAGTCATGTCTAACTCTTCGTGACCCCCTTTTGGGGTTTTCTTGGCAAAGATATTGCAGTGATTTGCCATTTCCTTCTCCAGCTCATTTTACAGACTGAGGCAAATGGTGTTAAGCCACTTCGCAGGGTCACACAGCTAGTAAGTGTCTGAAGCTGGATTTGAATTCAGGTCTTTCTTACTCCAGGCCCAGGGTGCTCTGTCCATTGAGCCACCTAGATGCCCAGAAGAAATACAGATCACAAAGGTTAATGGTGCCAATTACTCTGCTTCTGCAACCCACTGTGCTTCTCTTGATATAAACTCATTCTGAAAGATGCAATGTATACCTAACATTATATATAATGTGAAAAGGATGCTGGACCATTTTTAGTCACTTTGAAGTTGTTCTTGGGAGATGCATGCTTTAATCTAGTGAGGAATTAGTGGTGAGGTTTGGTTTGATGCTCTAGAAGAGCACAAGTTCATCCAAAATCATTTCTTGGTGTTGCTGTCTTTAAATCAGTTCTCCATAATTCACGTAAATGGAGGAAAATAGAGTAAAGAAGGTTAAGAAGTTGGACCACATGATTTCCAATGTCCCTTACAGTTACTTTGACCCTAATTAACAGTTTTTCCTTTTTTTATTACTGAAGCTTAAATACACAATAAGAAAAGAAAAAAATTATAATCTTAAATACAAAATAAGAGAAGAGAAAAAAGTATGGCATGTTCACAGCAGAACTTGAGAGGACTCAAAATATACAGCAATAAATTTACATTCCAGAAGTCCTATATAATCACTACTATGTGTTGTGTGGAGTCTAAGTAACATTCTTACTAGCAGACAATATAAAGACAAAATACGGTTTCTGTATAAACGCTTTCAATTGTTGTCCCTTAGGAAATTCATCTTTCTATTATTTTTCCATCTTAGGCTAATATTAAAAGTTGCTTTCCTATTGAACAAGGAATTCTGTTTGTGGAATAAAGAGGGCCTAGAGGAATCCTGACTGATACTTACTACTACTCAGGGTGAGCTGGGAAATGTTTGTTTGTTTGTTTTGGGGGAAGTGGGGTGGAAATGACATTCTGTTGAATCTGCATTATTCACAGGATTCTCAGGATTCTCTCCCGGGCCTTCTTTTCTTCTCCATTCATAGTATTTCACTTGGCAATTTCATCAACTCCCCTGGATTTTGTAATCACCTTGATGTTGTAGGCATCTTAAAATTCAACATTTCCAAAACTAAATCCATTATCTTTCCCCCTAAACCACTGCCTCCCAAGCTCCCTGTTATTTTGGGAGCATCAACATCCTCCCAATCTCCCAGGCTCCCAACCTGGGGGTCAGTGCTCACTTCCCTTCTCACTCCCACCCCCTTGCCCATATCCAAGCTATTGCCAAGGCCCGTTGACTTCCCCTTTACAGCATCTCTCAAATACTTTCTCTTCTCTCTTCTGACACTGCCACTCCTTTGGTGCAGGCCCCCATCTCTTCATGCTTGGATTATTGCAATAGATATGGGGGGAGGGTTAAGGGGGATCTGCCTTCTCCAAGTCTCTCCCTGCTCTAGTCCATCCTACATTAAGCCCCCAAAGTGACTTGGGGCTCTGGAATTAAACTAGCTCAGAGAATTGTCTAGGGGCTAATGTTATGTATAGAATTTAAATTCCTCAAGGGTGGGGCTTTTTTTTAGTCTGTGTGTCCCCATATTGGGCACACAGTAGGTCCCCAATAATAAATGCTTGATGAATTGTGTGGTAAAATTGTATCTTGTTCTGGTCCCCCAAACTCCACACTCCCTTTCTAATCAGTATGGTAAGTTTCAGCAGGAAATAAGATTGCAACGTGGCACCTGAAAGTTACCTACAGACAACATGATTCACAAATCATATGAAATATCAATTAAAATTCACGTCCTTGTAATATGTGCAAAATAAGGGAAAGGCATCTAGGCACTGTTTGTCAAGGTTTCTGGCCTACGGCATGCCATTTCCAGATAAGACTGAGACCTCCACAGTTCCAGACCAGCAGAATATCAAAACGATGCTAATAACTTTGGGATGAAGATTTTGGAACTTTGAGATGATTTGGATATATGATGAACTAAAGCCTAGGTGGCACAGACGAGTTAGTTTTCTCCACAAAAAATCCTGTAAAAAAGAACCGTCAAACTCCTCCCCAGTCCTCTTCCAACTAGGCCCATGGTGCCTAGTGCTACCAACTTCAATTAGTGGTTACTCTCAGCTTCTCCCACTTACCCAGGGGATACCTAGGGACACCATCCCATTCTCTATCTCAAGCCATCTGCTTCTGTACCCCTCCACACTTTTCACATTATTAAAAGTTTGATTGCCATCCTGTCTTTCCCAGCGAGGACCCAACCAACAGGCCATGCTAGCCCCCTTTCATAATTTAATTATCCATTTGATTGGTGAGGTGAGCAGGATGTTTTTAAGGGAAACTGTGTAAGCTGTAGAATGGGTCACACCATTTGGAATTTCTGCCACGAGGTGTATAGAAGACCAGGAGTCACCACACCACCCCACTTTACTTTGAGCCCATTCAGAGGTTTCTGCCCTTCTGGTTCTGTGAGAGCCCTGGGGCTTACATTCCCTCAGAAGGGCAAAAGTACAACTGGGGAGCTGTTAACTCCTCCCCTTTGACATATGTGTAAAGGGTTAGAGCTGTTTCAAAGAATTTCAAATGGGAGCAGTCCCCACCCCAAAAAACCCTGTTGTTTTCAACCCTTCCCTATCCCTCCTATTTTGGCCAAGAGTCTCTTGGGGTGGAGAGCTTCTTCCTAGCTTCGAACAGAGGTGGAGAGTCACCATACACTTTTCCCTCTGTGTCTGTGGGTGCCTGAGTTTTGTCTGCTTTGCACTGACCTTCCCCCTCTCCACCTCTCCCTCTCCTCTCCCCTCTGGGCCACAAAGAATTGCTGAACCCAGCCAGTCTGGTTTCCTTTCCCTCCAGCTTCCAAGAGGTCACTTGTGCAGCAGCCACCTCAAAACCATAACTAGTGCTGTTGGGGACTTTTTTGATATTCAACCATTTTTCAGTCTTGTCTGACTCTCCCTGACCCCATTTGGGGTTTCTTGGCAAAGACACTGGAGTGGTTTGCCATTTCCTTCTCCAGCTCATTTTACAGATGAGGAAACTAAGGTAAACAGTGACTTAAGTGCCTGAGGCCAGATTTGAATTGAAAAAGATGAATCTTCCTTACTTCAGGCCAAGCACTCTGCTAGTTGGGACCTTAGCCCTGCCCCTAGCATCACCTCCTCCCGTTCTGCTCTTCCTACAGACAGGATTGTTTCCTGGGTCTCCAGAAGAAGAAAAGCCTAACCCAATTGCTTGGGCCTTTCTTGGTAGCAGGTCTCTTACCACATCCTCTTGCTAGCAGGCCTCTAGGGATTCTCAAGCCCTCATCACCTCTCAGCTTACCCTGGCAATCAATGCAGCTGATTTCTTGACATCCCTCATGACACAAAAGCAGGGGAGGTGGGCCCACTTCACAAAGGAAGGGACCCGCCATTGGTCAGCTTTACTGTTTTCATTACTGGAACCACTCTCTTGGTGTGAATGGATTCTAGCCTATGTCAAATCTTTGTAATGTACCAGGCCAAGTTTTGCTCAGAAATCTGAGCAAGGAATGAATCCCTTGAGCCTGCACCAGGGTGACTAGCCTGCCCCAAGAGAATTGCTAACACCTTACAGTGTAAGCTTAGGCAAAGGACAGAATATCTGAATCCACTTACAAAGGATTTACTTCCTGAATGAAGGTATGATTATTCCCACAGTTTCCCCATTCAACTTTCCAGACATGTCTGTCTGGGGAAGCAGGCAAGGATGAACAGAGACTGACTATGGACTCTAGGAAGCTGAATACAACTGAAGGCCCATGACCCAATACTTTTGAGGTGACAGGACCTGCCAGGTCCCCAGGCAGCTTTTGGTTTGCACTACCTGACTTAGCTAATATGTTTTATTCTTTGTAAAACCCTCTGACTCCCAAGCCCAATTTGCTTTTCCATTTCAGGGGGCATAGTATGCTTTCCTTAGGCTACACATGGGATATCTGAACAACCCTGCCATTGACCAGGATGCAGAGGGAGCACTCTTCAGGTTCTTCTGTGGAGATGACATGATCAGAGGCTTTAATCCTGACCCCACCCAAGCATACATTACAGCTACAGTTGGATAACTGCCCCATCAGGAGTGGGCAATAGCTCCCCATAAAATACAAGCCTCTTGCAGTGCTCAAAATTCCTAGGATACACATGGATCCACAAGGCAAGGCCATCACTCTCTCTTAAGGCCCCCACTGATGATAAGGTGGCCATGCTTGGGTTTGGGAGACAACATATTCCCCACCTCACAGCTCTATCTGTGCAATCATGTGGAAGTCCTTCACCTTTCAGTGGGACCCAGAGCAACAGAAGGCTGTGTGTACAGTCAAGCTGTCAGTCAGTTAAGTATGGCCATTAGTGCCCCTGGGTAATGATTTCCAGAAGAGGCTCAACTACATCCACCCAGACCTCCTAGCATCTTGGGACTCACCAGAGTGGCCAGAGACCTCCAATGGAGGTCTGGAACTTCCAGACATGCCACCAGGCATCTGCCCCTGATGAGGCCACAGAGCCATTGATAGACATCGGCCCTGTCACTTTAAGGACTGAATTACCCATACTGCTCTGGGTTAGGAAGCTGTGGTCATCCTTTGATGATTCCCTGCTAAAATACAAATGGTATTGGCAGGATAGAGCTAAGCTGGGCATCCAAGGAGTCAGCAGACTATATGAGCAAGTGGTATAAAACCCATTAGGGCCACTTTTCTCATGAGATAGGCCCCCTCCACCATTGTCTGATCCATAAGGTAAGTGGGACACACAGTTCCATCAGCTGGTTTCCCATGTAGCAGTGCCTCTGATTGTGGTGAGAATCCCCACTGGGTAGCTGCAGCTTGGGGATATGAAAATGAGTCCCAGAGGTCACATGTCAGAGAGGAGGGCTTATGGGATTAGACCCAGTGGTAAATGGAAGAACCAGTGGAGAGTAGGGTGGGGTTGGTAGGAGGGGGACTCCTGCCTCACAAAAGTGGACACTGATGTAATTGACCATTGCCTTTCATCAGGGATTAGCCTTGTCCCAAATGGACTGTGCTTGACTTGTGGCTCTCTGAGTACCTCTGAGGCCTCAGAGGGGAAATCTGAGAGGAGAGATATTAAGGTACTCCACCAATGCTCACCTACCAGCCACATATGAATGAACAATAAATAAATCATTTCTTTGAATTACCAACAAAACCCCCCAGGAAATGATAGAAGGAAAAATTCCATTTCAAATAACTGGAGACGATATAAAATGCTTGGGAGTCTACCCTCCAAGATACACCCAAAAACTATATGAGCACAACTACAGACTACTTCACACAAATAATAACTGATCTAAACAACTGGGGGAATATTAATGGCAGATTGCTAGGCTGTGCCAGTGTAGTAAAAATGACAATTCTACCCAAATTGATTGACTTATTCAGTGCCATACTAATCAAACTAACAAAGAACTGGGTTTTTTTGGTGTTTTTTTAATTTCTCTTCCCTTTAATGTTCAGTTTCTACAACAATTACAAAGTTTTGCTTTGCAAAAGACATTTTAAAAGAATAATTTTAGAAAGTTGGCAGTTAAGCATTTTCTGTTTTATTATTTACATAGAAAAAATGACTTACGTAAGTAAGAGTACTCAGGATTTAAGAGAATCATTTGATCAGCTGGCAGCCCACTTTAGCAAACAGAATTTAAGACATTCATTTAACCTCATCTTTCACTTCTTTGCATCTTCCAGGAGAGGAATGCAACCTGATTAGTATGAGTTTTGTTGAAATTTTAAAATAAAGATTAGATTTCCAAATATTTTTTTCAATCATTTTTTCCTTTGGAGGGGGGAAGGTAGAGCAATTGGGTAAAGTGACTTGCCCAAGGTCACATGGCTAGTTTTGTATTGTGTCTGAGGTTGGATTTGAACTCAGGTCCTCCTGACTCCAGGGCTGATGCTCTATTCACGGTGCCACCTAGCCACCCCATTTTCCCAATATTTTGAATGTTCAGAAATAAGGCGCTTATTCAAAGAACAGTTGATTTCTAGTTGGTGAAGGCTTTTTATAGAATTAACAAATTAGGCATGACTATATCACAAAACAATTAATTTCCGCTGGAAAGCTTAAGCATATTTTCTTACAATGTTGTAAAGATCTGATTCTCCAGGATGTATGCAAAGAGTAGATGTGCCTGACAAGTCTCAAGTCATATAAATAATAATAACTTGGGGTACAATGAATTCACCTAGTACCTTTTGTCCAAAAGATTCAGAGTTAGAATCAAGAGATTTCTAATTAACTAAACGATTAATGAGAACCAATTTCTAATGCTTACCTGATAGATAAATAAATACTTGTCTTTCACAGTGCTGGGGATGGGATTAATACCCTACATTAAAAGGATACTAGAACATAAGGATTTTACTCTATACGTTTAGGGACTTATTTTCTACTATCTGCATCCATGTAACCCAAACCAGAATTCTTGCTTTATATTTAGAGAAACGAAAAATTGGTTATTTTTAAAGGAAGGATTTGTCCACAATCTCAGTTCATTCCATGCTGAATTAATGACTTTTCTTTTCTTAAATCAGACAATCCTGAAAAAGAAAGAACTCAAACTCAAATCCTTGATATGGAAGAAAAGGTGAAACTATTAACAATTTGCTTGGTTATCATGTTTGGCCCATTTGCAGGTAGTGTGTCATTCTCCAGGCAGCACAACTATGCTCTTTGGGTCAGAAACTGCAAATACTGTCCTCGAACTTAGATCGAACGAACCTCGATCTAACAAAAATGATCTGATCAAAATGATGATTGTATGCTGTCCAGACTGGTTCTCCAACAAACAGCTTCTTTGCCTTAACATAGTTTGTTTCATCCAGAATGAAGCGAAGACAAATCCCAGCTGGAAGTGTTATCATGTCTCTTTTCTCCATGAAAATACAGATCCACTTTTCTTCTTTATGTCTTACATCAAAGTACCCGGTTCCATCCAGGACATAGCAAATTTCATCATAAAGGTGTTAAATGTTCTTCATAAAATATCTTGACCTTTTCTTCATAATTTAGCAGTGTGTCTTTACAAATGGTTATTATGTCCATCCAGTAATAGTTTCTGTCTTTTCAGATCTTCTCTAGCTATGGTTCATAGTCATACTTGTCAGTATCCAGTTTCCAGTAAAAGATGCCAAGCTGCTGCAGCTCTTCTAGGCTGACTGGACCCTGGGGCTCCCATCTGTGCGGTTTCCTTGGATTCTACACAGAATCGTCCACCATTTCTACATTCTACACAGAATCTTCCTCCACCATTTCTGCTGCTGGGAGTGGGCCTCTCAGAACTGTTTTATAGAGGTATAAAAATAATAACAAAATCATCTGGAAAAAAATAAAGGAAAAGTATAACGGCAATCAATGAGAAAAAATTAAAGTTATGAAGCTTAGCAGTGCCAGATATCAAACTAAAAAACATGTTAATCATTGAAATAGTCTGTTACTGTATAAGAAATAAGAGTAGTTGGTGATAAAACAGGTATAAAATATAGATAAAGAAATTACTATAGTAAGGTAATACTTGATAAACAGAAAGATTTAAGCTTTGGGGGAAGAACTTACTATTTAACAAAATTTCTGGAAAAAGTAGAAAAGTCCAGCAGAAACTAGTCAAAGAACAAGAATCATGCTATATTCCAAGATAAGGTCAACATGGGTATATGATTTAGAAACGAAGGGCAACATCATACACAAATTAGGGTAGCAAAGGGGAAAACTACCTGCCAAATCTATGGATGAGAGAAGAGTTTATGAACAAAAAAGAGAAACAGAGGATCAGAGCAAGTAAAGTAGATAATTTTGATTACATTAAATTTAAAAGATTTTATACAAACAAAAACAACAGAGACAAATTAGAAGGGAATCAGGAAACCGGAGGGAAAATACAGTAATTTTTTTCTTAATAAGGGCCTCATCTCTCAAATATGTAAGGAATGGAGCCAAATTTATAAAAATAAGAGTCATTCCACAATTGGTAAACGGTCGAAGGATATGAACAGGCAATTTTCTTTTTTTTTTACTTGATGAAGATATTTTTATTTTTTTTAAAGCAATTGGGGTTAAGTACCTTGCTCAAGGTTACATGGCTAATCAATATTTATGTGTGGGTGCTCATTTTCTTTTTTTTTTATTAAACAAATGCTTTATTAACTTCTGTTTCACATCATTCATTTCTGCCAGATTTTGAGTTACAATTAATTTCCCCCCTGTTTTTCCCCTACCCAGCCTCCCAGAATAGCAGTCCCATAAGATATCGCTTCCTCCAATCTGCTCTCTCCCCTATCTTCTCCCATACCCCCTTCGACTTTTCCATTAGAGGAAGGTGAATCTTTGTGTCCTAGTGCCTGAACATCTAATCTCCCAATTACAAGAAAAAGAGTATTAATAATAGCATTTATATATATTTGAAACATTTAGTCTTAAAACCTCAAATTTCAGATGCATTTCCTTCCTCTCTTTTCACCCATTCCCTCTGGGAAGATGAGTAATTCAGTATATGTTGTACATGTCTAGCTATGCAAAACATTATCATAGTAGATATATTGTACAAGGCTGATTATAATTCACTCCCACTCATCCCACCCCCCACCTGGTCCATTCCCCACTTGATCCTGTCCCTCTTCCATATTGGGTACCTCCAACCTCCCCGCCCCCCAAGGATGCCCTCCCATCCATCATCCTTTCTCTCATCCCCCTTCCCCCTATTCTGCTGCAGGTTGAGATATCCCATTTAGTATGTATGTCATTCGCTCCCAAACCCAAATTTAATGAGAATGTGGTTTTGCCTTTTTGCCTTCCTATTCTTCCCCTCCCTTGCAACCACTTCCCCATGCTTCCTCTACATGAGATAGTTTACCCCACCCTGTTTCTCCCCATCTCCTCTTGCCACTTTCCTCTCTCAACTCATAATTTCACCCCTTAAGTATCATCCCTTCCCAACAAATTCAACCTCTGCCCTCTATCCATATATAACAGTAAACATATATACACACATTCACATATGTATTCATATGACCATACACCCTTCTTCCATTATTTTCATACTGGGAAAGATTTCTTCAGTCACACTTATTGTTTTTTCATGTAGAAATGTAAATAGTTCAACTTTGATAAGTTCCTTTTGATTTTTTTTTCCCTGATTGCCTTCTCAGGCATCTCTTGCTTCTTGTGTCTGGATGACAAATTTTCTATTCAACTCTGGTTTTTTCCTCAAGAATGCTTGAAAGTCCTCTATTCCACTGAATGACCATATTTTCCCCTGAAACAAAATACTCAGTTTTGCTGGGTAGGTGACACTTGGATTCGTTCCCAGCTCTTTTACCCTCTGGAATATCATCTTCCATGCCCTTCAGTCCCTCAGTATAGAAGCTGCCAGGTCCCGTGCTATTGTGATTGTGTTTCCACAATATTGAAATTGTTTCTTCCTGGCTGCTTGGAGTATTTTCTGCTTGATCTGGGGATTCTGGAACATGGCTATAATATTCCTGGGAGTTTTCTTTTAGGGATCGTTTTCAGGAGGTGATTGGTGGATTCTTTCAACCTCTATTTTGCCCTCCTGATCTAAAACATCAGGGCAATTTTCCTTGAGAATTTTTTGAAGGGTGGTTTCTAGGTTCTTTCTTTGATCATGGCTTTCAGGTAGTCCAATATTTTTTAAATTGTCTCTCCTGGATTTTTTTTCCAGGTCAGTGGTTTTTCCCATGAGATATTTCACATTGCCTTCTAATCTTTCATTTGTTTGGATCTGCTTAACACTATCTTGATTTCTCATAAAGTCATTAGCTTCCATTTGCTCCAGTCTAACTCTGAAGGAATGAATCTCCTCAGTGAACTTTTGAGATTCTTTTTCCATCTGGAAAATTCGACTTTTTAAGCGATTCTTCTCCTCATTGCCCTATTGGGCCTCCTTTGCCATTTGAGTTATTCTATTTTTTAAGGTGTTGTTTTCTTCCGTCAGGCTGTTGACCCTCATTTCATACTTTTCCTGCATCCTTCTCATTTCTCTTTCCAATTTTTCCTCCACTTCTCTAATTTGATTTTTAAAGTCCTTCTTAAGGTCCTCTATGGCCTGCAACCTGCTCATATTTTCTCTTGGGGCTTTTGGAGCAGGGCTTCTGACCTCACAGCCATCCTCTCGCTCTATGCTTCGATCCTTTGTGCCCCCAAAGTAAGAGTCTAAGGTTTCATTTTTCTTTTTAATTTGTTTCCTTTGCCTTGGCATGTTGCCATTTAATTACTTGACTTTTGGGTATGTTGCCACGGTATGGCCTGGCGCTAGACAGGAACTTTCACCCCGAATATGTGTGTGGGGCCAACTTCTGTTTCTGGGAAGTTGGAAACCCACCCATGACCTCCACCCCAGATCACAATCCAGATCCGGGGAGGTTAAAGAAAGAGCGATTACCCCCCCAAGACTGATCGCTGGATCTCCCTATAGTTTGCAGGCCAGGAGCTGGAGCCACCTCTGAAAACTGCAAAAAGGCGTGTTTCCTCAGCGGCTTCTAGCCCCCAGGGGAGGAAGCCGACGCATTCCCCAAATACTGGTCCCAAAGTCCATAGGGCACTAACCTCTCACTTTGTCCTAGGCACGTCTATGTTGATATTTCTGGAGTCGCCACAGCTGCTGGTGTTCTGGGGTCTCTCCAACCGGCCACTGGCCCTGCCTCCCTGGGGCTAAAACCCCGACTCAGGCACTCGGCTGTGCTCGGCTCCCCATGCTCTCCGCACTCACCTGCTGGCTTCCAGACCGCTGTGCTGGTCCTTCCTGCACGCTGCTGGGCTGTCTCAATGGGAGTTTAGCTCCGCTGTGTGCAGCTTAGCAATGCCAGATATGAAACTAAAAAACAACATGTTAACCATTAAAATAGTCTGTTACAGTAAAAGAAATAGAGTGGTTGGAGATAAAACAGGTATAAAATATAGATAAAGAAATTACTGTAGTAAGGTAATACTTGATAAACAGAAAAATTTAACCTTTGGGGGAAGAACTTACTATTTAACAAAATTTCTGGCAAAAGTAGAAAAGTCTAGCAGGAACTAGTCAAAGAACAACGTTCATGCTATATTCCAAGATAAGGTCAACATGGGTATATGATTTAGAAATGAAGGGCAACATCATACACAAATTAGGGTAGCAAAGGGGAAAACTACCTGTAAAATCTATGGATGAGAGATGAATGTATGACCAAAAAAGAGATACAGAGGATCTGAGTAAATAAAGTAGGTAATTTTGATTATATTAAATTTAAAAGTTTTTATACAAATAAAAAGAACACAGCCAAATTCTAAGGAAATCAGGAAACTGGAGGGAAAATGCAATAGTTTTTTTTTCCTAATAAGGGCCTCATCTCGCAAATATATATGGAATGGAGCCAAATTTATAAAAATAAGAGTCATTACACAATTGGTAAATGGTCGATGGATATAAACAGGCAATTTTCAAAAGAAGAAATCAAAGCTATCAATAATAACATTAAAAAAATGCTCTATTAGGGCAGAGCCAAGATGGTAGAGTAGAAACAGGACTTCTGCATGGCTCTGGCTTCCACCTCCTTCAATTCATGTAAAAATGACTCTAAACAAACTTTAGAGCTACAGAATCCACAAAGTGAGAGAGAGAGAAACAAATATCCCACTTAAGGAAGCCTGGCAGGCTGGAAGAAAGGGTCCATAAGAGCATGCTGGGAGCCCAGCACAATCCCACACCAGGACAGCCCCCACAAGTGGCAGCAGAGACTTCATGAGAGTAAATCCCCAGCAGCTGCAGAAATTTCCAGACTTCTCAATCCACAAATGCCAAAGAAAAAGTAAAAGGTCAGTGTGGAACTTTCTTGGAACAAGGAGAGTGCGGTCCAGCTGCTAACCCCAGGGTGAAGTGGAGGATGCATGGCTGCTTCCAGGACTCATGGCCTCCAGATTGTAGGGGTACCAAACAGCCATTCAGAGGGTAATCACTCTTTCTTGGACCTCCTTGGATCCTCAGACTTGGGTGGTGGTCCTGGGTATGTGACCACTGTGCCAGAGCTTGTGGAGGCTGAAGAGATGGTGCCCATCTAATAGCTGCTGCAGCTATAAAAACACCACCATTTTAGGACATAGCTCTCTCCATTCGGGAAGCAGAGTTCTACTGTGGTAAAGAGCTCAACAGTCAAGTAATTGGCTGCCAATATGGGGAAGCAATTGAAACACAAGCAGAAAATAGAATTCTTTTTTGGGGAAAAAAGGATGAAGGCATGGAGTGGGAGAAGGACATCAAAGTCAGAACTTCTGCATCATCAGCTTCCAAGAAAAATATGAACTGGTTACAGGCCATGGAGTAGCTCAAGAAAGATGTTGAAACTCAAGTAAGAGAAGTGGAGGAAAAATTGGAAAGAGAAATGGGAAGGATGCAGGAAAAGTATGAAATGAGGGTCAACAGCCTGATTGAGGAAAACAACACCTTAAAAATAGACTAATTCAAATGGCAAAGGAGGCCCAAAAGGGCAATGAGGAGAAGAATGGCTTAAAAAGTCGAATTTGGGGGGCGGAGCCAAGATGGCGGAAAGGAAGCAGTAACCTCGCTGAGCTCCTCTGTCACTAAGTCCAAAAGGGTAAATCTGAGCAGATTCCGGAGTGACGAAGCCCAGTGGAAGACAGAGTGTGGCAGAATCCAGCACAGGAGGTTGCCCAGAATGCCCGCACAGGTCGAGCGAAGAGCGCGTGGGGTCTGCACAGCTCAGACCTAAGAGCAGGCAAGCAGACTACACCAGAGAGAGAAAAAGCCCCAGCCTGCAGACTTACAAAGGACGAATCGCAGTCATCTAGCAGAGGGAACGGATCATTGGAGCCAGGTAGGAGAGTCGGGCCCCCAGTGGAGAGAGTGGCTTCTCAGGCTGCATTCAGCCCCCAGCCTGGAAATTTAGAAACTGCCTGCCTGTATGATGCAGGGGCTGGAATGGCAAAGTAAATTCTAGCTGCTCCGATCCTCCCATCCCTCCTTCATGAAGCAGAAAACCCAAAGATAAGTCTCCCAGGCAGACTGAAATCCCAAGTTAATGGAAATAGCCTCAGGCTTGAGAATCTCCAAGAAAGGGTGTAACTGAGACAGCCAGGAATCTGAAGAGAAGAGAGGGAGGGGACCCAACTAGCCCCACCTCACCTCACCAAGGAAAGCCTACTTATACCCCAGGGGTATAGAGGCAGAAATCTGAAGTGGTCACTCATCCCCACCTACACATCTACATTCCTCACTGACTTCCCTGACTTAGCCATAAACTAGCCACCCAGAGGTATTCAAAGTCAAGGATCAGGCCCCAAACTCATAGCCTGAGACACTAAGAAACAGGAAGTCACAATGGGAAGGAAGGAAGCTGAAAAGGAGAAGGGGAAGGCAAGAAAGTCTATTCGAGCATACTATGCAGGGCAAGAACAACAAAACACACAGGACAATATAGACTCTCTGCCCACACCAGAGACCACAGAAGGAAACATGATCTGGTCTCAAGCCCAAATAGCATTCCTGGAGGAGCTTAAGAAAAATTTTAAAGACCAAATCAGGGAGGCAATGACCAACTTGGAAAAAGAAAATACCTCCCTAAAAAAGGAACTTCAAAAACTTACTGAAGACCATAATTCACTAAAAATTAGATACAACCAAACTGAAACTCAGAACTCTATGATGCAGCAGGAGTCAATCGAAAAAAACAAGATGATCGAAAAATTGCAAGAAAATGTAAAATATCTCACTGGAAAAATAACTGACCTAGAGAACAGATCCAGGAGAGACAACCTAAGAATTATTGGTCTACCAGAAAGCCATGATGAGAAAAGCAGTCTAGACAACATCCTCCAAGAGATTGTCAAAGAAAACTGTCCTGAGGTCCTGGAATCAGAAGATAAAATAGCTATTGACAGAATTCACCGGACTCGTCCTGAAAGAGATCCCAAACTGAAAACTCCAAGAAATATAGTAGCCAAATTCCAGAATTATAAGATTAAAGAAAAAATTCTACAAGCAGCCAAAAAGAAACAATTCAAATATCAAGGAACTACAGTTAGGATCACACAGGACCTAGCAGCTTCTACATTAAAAGAGCGGAGGGACTGGAATTTGATATTTCGTAGGGCAAGAGAGCTAGGACTACAACCAAGGATTAACTACCCGGCAAAACTGAGCATAATCTTTCAGGCAAGGAGATGGACGTTTAATGAAGTAAGGGACTTCCAGACTTTCCTAATGAAAAAGCCAGAGCTCAATGGAAAATTTGATCTCCAATTACAAGACTCCAGAGGAACATAAAAAGGTAAACAAGGGTAACATAGACTCACACATGCAGAAGTGCACATACCCACACCCACAAACACAAGCTCATTACTTGGGATGCAACAAGAGCAAAATGTTCACATCCCTATATGTGGAGCTGATAACTGTCAATATTTGAAATCTCTATGATTATCATGACCTGCAAAAGGGTTATACTTAGAGGGTGTGGGTATGAATGCACTAACATGGAGTCTAAAAAAAAAAAGACTATTAAGGGGATCAATGGTACTGTAATGGGAAAAAGGAAAGGATGAGCTAGGAAAAGGTAAAATATGCCATCTGAAGAGGCATCAAAACACACTATAGAAGAAGGGAAAGTAAGAGGGAGAGGAACATCATTTAAACACTATTCTCACTGGTTCTGGTTCAAAGAAGGATCAAATTAATCAGTGAAGTTTAAGAATCTAACGTGAATAGACACATAAATTCATTAAATAGAGGAATTGGAGGGAGGGAGAGGAGCATTGTTTGAAATTTACTCTCATTGGTTTGGAATCAAACGGGGAGTAATTTACTCTGATAAGTATAAAAATTTGTTGTGTCCTATAGATAGTGGGAGGGTAAGGGGGGGTGAAAAGGAGGAGACTAAAGGGAGGGATTATAAGGGAGGGAAATAGTAGTAAGGGGAGAGGGTAGGTTAAGAAGGGGGGTCACTGGGTGGGAACACTGAGGGAGGGGGTGGTCAAAAGGGAAAACTTCAAGGAGGGGAAGGGAGAAGGAAGAAACAAAAACAAAAACAGGGGAGGGAATAGGATGGAAGGGAAGAGACAGATAGTCATCATTACTGTGAATGTGAATGGGATGAACTCTCCCATAAAACAGAGGCGGATAGCAGAATGGATTAAAAACCATAATCCTACAATATGCTGTCTTCAAGAAACACATTTGAAACAAAGGGATACCCACAGGGTAAAGGTAAAAGGTTGGAGTAAAATTTATTATGCCTCAGCTAAAGTAAAAAAAGCAGGGGTAGCAATACTTATCTCAGATAAAGCAAAAGCAAAAATAGATCTAATTAAAAGAGATAAGGAAGGAAACTATATCCTACTAAAAGGCACCATTGAGAATGAAGCAATGTCACTACTTAATATATATGCACCAAGTGGTATAGCATCCAAATTCCTAGAGGAGAAGTTAAAGGAATTAGAGGAAGAAATAGATAGCAAAACTATACTAGTGGGGGACCTTAATCTCCCCCTCTCTGAACTCGATAAATCTAACCTCAAAATAAACAAGAAAGAAGTTAAGGAGATGAATAGAATCTTAGAGAGACTAGATATGATGGATCTCTGGAGAAAACTGAATGGGGATAAAAAGGAATTTACTTTCTTCTCAGCAGTGCATGGTACATACTCAAAAATAGACCATGTACTAGGGCATAAAAACCTCACAATCCAGTGCAGAAAGGCAGAAATAGTAAGCGCATCATTCTCAGATCATGATGCAATAAAAATTATATGCAATAAAGGGCCATGGAAAGATAGACTAAAAACTAATTGGAAACTAAACAATTTAATCCTAAAAAATTGGTGGGTCAAAGAAGAAATTATAGAAACAATCAATAATTTCATTCAAGAGAATGATAATAATGAAACAACATACCAAAATTTGTGGGATGCACTAAAGGCAGTTCTCAGGGGAAGTTTTATATCCCTGAGTGCATACTTAATTAAAGCAGAGAGAAGGGAGGTCAGTGAATTGGACATGCAATTGAAAAAGCTAGAAAAAGAACAAATTGAAAATCCCCAATTTAGTACTAAATTAGAAATACTGAAAACCAAAGGTGAGATTAATAAAATTGAAATTAAGAAAACCATTGAATTAATAAATAAAACCAAGAGCTGGTTTTATGAAAAAATCAACAAAATTGATAGACCCTTAGTCAATATGATAAAAAAAAAGAAAGAAGAAAACCAAATTATGAGTATCAAAAATAAAAAGGGTGAATCTACCTCCAATGAAGAGGAAATCAAAAAAATAATGATGAATTATTTTTCCCAATTGTATGCACATAAATATGACAATCTTAGTGAAATGGATGAATATTTACAAAATCACAAGTTGCCCAGATTAACTGAAGAGGAAGTGAATTACCTAAATAACCCCATCTCAGAAAAAGAAATCAAACAAGCCATCAATGAACTCCCTAGGAAAAAATCTCCAGGGCCAGATGGGTTCACTAGTGAATTCTATCAAACATTTAAAGAACAATTGATTCCAATACTCTACAAACTATTTGGGAAAATTAGTGAAGAAGGAGTCCTACCAAACTCTTTCTATGACACAAATATGGTACTGATTCCTAAATCAGGAAGAGATAAAACAGAGAAAGAAAATTATAGACCAATCTCCCTCATGAATTTAGACGCAAAAATTCTAAATAAAATATTAGCCAAAAGACTCCAACAACTTATCACAAAAATAATACACCCTGATCAGGTAGGATTCATTCCAGGAATGCAAGGATGGTTTAATATTAGGAAAACCATCAATATAATTGAGCATATCAACAACAAAACTAGCAAAAACCACATGATCATCTCAATAGATGCAGAAAAGGCTTTTGACAAAGTACAACATCCATTCCTATTAAAAACACTAGAAAGTATAGGAATAAATGGAGCCTTCCTTAAAATAGTTGCTAGCATCTATCTAAAACCATCAGCAAGTATTATATGCAATGGGGATAAACTAGAAGCCTTTCCAATAAGATCAGGAGTGAAACAAGGGTGTCCACTATCACCCCTCTTATTCAATCTGGTACTTGAAACGTTAGCAGTAGCAATTAGAGAAGAAAAAGAAATCAAAGGAATCAAATTACGCAAAGAAGTGACCAAGCTGTCACTCTTTGCAGATGACATGATGATATACTTAGAGAATCCTAGAGAATCAAGTAAAAAATTACTTGAGACAATAAATAAATTTGGCAAACTTGCAGGATATAAAATAAACCCACATAAATCCTCAGCATTCCTGTACATCTCTAAGAAAACTCAACAACAAGAGATAGAAAGAGAAATCCCATTTAAAGTCACTGTAGACATTATAAAATATTTGGGAATCTACTTGCCAAAACAAACCCAGAATCTATATGATCACAACTACAAAACACTTCTCACAGAAATAAAATCAGATCTAAATAGTTGGAAAAATATCAATTGCTCGTGGCTGGGTCGAGCTAATATAATAAAAATGACAATTTTACCCAAACTAAATTATATATTTAGTGCCATTCCAATCAATTTACCAAAAAACTACTTTGTAGAGTTAGACAAAATAATAACAAAATTTATTTGGAAAAACAAAAGGTCTAGAATATCAAGGGAATTAATGAAAAGAAATGCTAGGGAAGGTGGACTAGCTATGCCAGATCTTCATCTGTATTATACAGCAGCAGTCATCAAAACTGCTTGGTACTGGCAGAGGTGTAGAGTAGTGGATCAATGGAATAGATTAGGTGCAGGAGACCCAGCAGTTAATGAATATAGCAATCTATTGTTCGATAAACCCAAAGACCCCAGTTTTTGGGATAAGAATGCACTATTTGACAAAAACTGCTGGGAAAACTGGAATACAGTATGGCAGAAACTGGGCATAGATCATTATCTAACACCATATACCAAAATCAAGTCCAAATGGGTGCATGATCTAGGTGTAAAGGATGATACTGTAAGCAATTTGGGAAAGCAAGGAATAGTTTACCTGACAGATCTGTGGAGAGGGGAAGATTTTAGGACCAAACAAGAATTAGAGAGCATTATAAAATGCAAAATGGATAATTTTGATTACATTAAATTGAAAAGCTTCTGCACAAACAAAGCCAATGTAACCAAGATCAAGAGGGAGGTGGGAAATTGGGAAAGAATTTTTACAACCTGTGTCTCTGATAAAGGACTCATTTCTAAAATTTATAGAGAATTGAGCCAAATCTATATGAATACAAGTCATTCCCCAATTGATAAATGGTCAAAGGATATGAACAGGAAGTTTTCAGAGAAAGAAATTAAAGATATCTATAAGCATATGAAGAAATGCTCTAAATCACTATTAATTAGAGAAATGCAAATCAAAACAACTCTGAGATACCACATCTCTCCAGTCAGATTGGCTAAGATGACAAAACAAGAAAATGACAAATGCTGGAGAGGTTGTGGGCAAATTGGAACGCTAATACATTGCTGGTGGAGTTGTGAACTTATCCAACCATTCTGGAGAGCAATCTGGAATTATGCCCAAAGGATTATAAATAATTTCATACCCTTTGACCCAGCCATACCACTCCTAGGGTTATATCCCAAAGAGATCATAGTAGTGGGAGGAAGAACCATATGTACAAAAATATTTTTAGCAGCCCTTTTTGTGGTTGCAAAGAATTGGAAACTAAAGGAGTGCCCATCAATTGGGGAATGGCTAAACAAGTTGTGGTATATGAATGTAATGGAATTTTATTGTGCTATAAGAAACGAGGAGGTGACGGATTTCATAATTACCTGGAGAGACTTATACAAACTGATGCTGAGCGAGAAGAGTAGAATCAGAAGAAATTTGTATACAATCACAGACATACCATATCTGTGACGACCAACTATGACAGACTGGACTCTTTTCAGCAATGCAGTGATATAAGTTAATCCCGAATGACTCAAGAAAGTGAGAAATGTGCCATCCAGAGATATAACTAGAAAGAACTGAGCCTGAATCCTGATGGAAGCAAACTAAATGATCTTGTTCTTCTCATTGTTTGGTTGTACTTCTTCCTTACCATCTTTCATCCCACCTAGTACAATATGCCTTTGTAATTGGAATAATGTTTAATATGAATGCATTTGCAGACCCTATACTGTACTATATGATGTCATGAGGGGAGGGGGGAGGGAAGTAAAGGAAATTTGAAAATCAAGGAACTATGGAATTGAATCTTGTCAACTGAAACTAAACTAATAAATTAATTAAAAAAAAAAGTCGAATTTGCCAGATGGAAAAAGAATCTCAAAATTTCACTGAGGAGATTCATTCCTTCAGAGTTAGACTGGAGCAAATGCAAGCTAATGACTTTATGAGAAATCAAGATGCTGTTAAGCAGATCCAAACAAATGAAAGAGTAGAAGGCAATGTGAAATATCTCATGGGAAAAACCACTGACCTGGAAAATAGATCCAGGAGAGACAATTTAAAAATTATTGGACTACCTGAAAGCCATGATCAAAGAAAGAACCTAGAAATCGCCCTTCAAGAAATTCTCAAGGGAAATTGCCCTGATGTTTTAGATCAGGAGGGCAAAATAGAGGTTGAAGGAATCCACCAATCACCTCCTGAAAAAGATCCCTAAAAGAAAACTCCCAGGAATATTATAGCCATGTTCCAGAATCCCCAGATTAAACAGAAAATACTACAAGCATCCAGGAAGAAAAAATTTCAATATTGAGGAAACACAATCAGAATAGCCCAGGACCTGGCAGCTTCTACACTGAGGGATAGAAGGGCATGGAATATGATATTCCAGAGGGCAAAAGAGCTGGTAATGAACCCAAGGGTCACCTACCCAGCAAAACTGAGTATTTTGTTTCAGGGGAAAATATGGTCATTCAGTGGAATAGAGGACTTTCTAGCATTCTTGAGGAAAAAACCAGAATTGAATAGAAAATTTCACATCCAAATGCAAGAAGCAAGAGATGCCTGAAAAGGTAATCAGGGAAAAGAAATCAAAAGGAACCTATCAAAGTTGAACTATTTACATTCCTATATGGAAAGACAATAACTGTGACTGATGATATCTTTCTCACTATGAAAATAATGGAAGAAGGGGGTGTGGTCATATGAATACATATGTGAATGTGTGTGTATATGGTTACAGTTATATATGGATAGAGGGCATAGGTTGAATTTGTTGGGAAGAGAGAATACCCAAGGGATGAAATTATGAGTTGAGAGAGGAAAGTGGCAAGAGGAGATGGGGAGAGACAGGGTAGGGTAAACTATCTCATGTTGAAGAAGCAAGGGGAAGTGGTTGCAAGGGATGGGGAGAATAGGAAGGCAAAAAGGCAAAACCACATTCTCATTGAATTTGGTTGAGGGAGAGAATGACATACATACTAAATGGGATATCTCAACCTGCAACAGAATAGGGGGAAGGGGGATGAGAGGAAGGATGATGGATGGGAGTTCATCCTTGGGGGGACGGGAGTTTGGAAGTACCCACTATAGAAGAGGGACAGGATCATGTAGGGAATGGACCAGGTGGGGGGTGGGATGAGTGGGAAGGAATTATTAGCAGCCTTGTACAATAAATCTACTATGATAATGTTTTGCATAGCTAGACATGTACAACATATACTGAATTACTTATCCTCCCAGAGGGAATGGGTGACAAGGGAGGAAGGAATTGGATCTGAAATTCGAGGTCTTAACATTAAATGTTTCAAATATATATAAATACTATTGGATTCAACTTCCTATAATGGAAAAGTCGAAGTGGGTATGGGAGAAGGTATGCGAGAGAGCAGATTGGAGAAAGCGATATCTTGCGGGACTGTTATTCTGGGAGGGTGGGTAGGGGAAAAACGTGGGGAAAATGATTGTAACCCAAAATCTGTCGGAAATGAATGATGTAAAACAGAAGTTAATAAAGTTTTTTTTTAAAAAATAAAAATTGAGAAGTTAAAGAAGGTAATAATAGGTCACCTGGTTTTCTTAACACTCTTTGTTCATTAAAGTAATGATGTCAGCTGTTAGGCTAATAGATAACCAGGTTCCAGAGTATAGTATGTAAAAATGTATAAAAGGCAGTGAACATCTTCTGGCAATAATCCCAGAACAGGGTACTTCCCCGGATCACTGGACATCAGAAAGCTTCAGATAACAGCCACTTCTCAAAGGAAAAAACCAAGACCAGTTACTTTTGACTAGCCATAGTGAAAACCCACAGCAAACTTATCTAGGACCAGCCTGATTCCTGGATCAGATGTTTTGGCTCCCTTACTCTCCCCTTTTTTATTAAATAAATTAAGGGCTGGTATGTTGGTGCCTAAAACATTGATCTCACAGGAGATCATTTGTAGTATTACATAGCACAACTATACAGAAAATTACTAAAACAATTAATATAGGAAGCAAGTGTATACCAAGAGCCGGTATGATCTGAAATGGAAAAATTTACTTTAATGTATCTATGATTGTCTTTGATGCTTCTTCTGAGTCAATCCCAGGTATCTCACTATGTTCAATATCCTAGGTAATCTGATAGAAAACCTTTATTTCCAGTGGTTATATTGGAATCAAGCCTTGCTCCCATTGAGCAGGCTCTAATCCTGCCCCAGGTAATGATGGTCTGGGAGGAGTAATATAATCTGAGGGTGAAACAAAAAGATGTACATCTGCCACTTTTAGAGATAACCGAGTCTTAAGGATCTCTACCTCATCTCCTATATCTAGCATAGACTGTTCTAACTTTTCAATTTTCGTCTGGGTAAGATAAAAAGTATACTAGTTCTAGAGCATACTGGACAGTATGAATAGTGGATTGTAAAGATATAGCTGAAAAATGTAACAATGGTAACTAAAGTACTAAAGTTATGTGTCAAATAATAGTAACCCTATGAAATGCTTTTTTATGCCTCAATGATCAAACTAAGCTATGTTCTTCTGCAGATTGGTACCGAGCATAAGATGGAATTAGTGGGAAAAGACAGCAAAAAATGGTAATAACATACTGCTGACCATAGAAATATATGGTGTGAGATTACAATTTTTAGAAGTAACATTCCAATATATATCCTTACTCTAAAAAGTTATGTTCATACACCTGAGTTAATAATGATATCAAACTTACAAAGAAATAATAATAATCAATACAGGTAAGATATGTAAAAACATAGACATCAAATTAAAAGGAGATAACTTTAACAATTTTGATAATAATGAGCTGGCAATGTTCCTGGATCAATTCCAGAGCAATTACTATTCTGGGCATTTTTGGACATAATTTGTAATATTTGAATCATGCCAAGAAACAAGAAGTTGGGCATATATTTTGTCCCAAAAGACATTAAAATCAGAGCTAATATATGGCAAAGGAGTTACACAACAATATGGAAATACATAATCACATCTAAGTCACAGTTGAGTTTTAAAGCTTTTAACTCATAACCTAACATATAATACTAATTGTTCTAAAACATTCATCTTATAAAGAAAGTCATTATCTAATATCATGTAGTGTCTTAAAGACTATAGAAACATTTTATCAAAGTCCATTAGCATATTGTACAGTTGTTTGGGTTTTTTTAGAGAAATTGTAGACACAGTGGTTGAAATTACCAATAATAGTACAATAATTGTAGGGCAGTAAGTCTAGAAACAAGAAATCTGACAAGAATAGTAAGTCTAACAGTAAGTCCGACAATGACAAGACCTTATTTCCCCTTTTTAAAAGATCAGAAATTTTATGTAATGTAATATCCCATGACACAGATGCCAAACATGAGTTAAAATTAGTTGGAAAAGGCAAAAAATATACATTAAGTAAGAGCACAAATAATATAAGTAATATTCCATACCTAGGGATAAGTGTATCCATAATTACATGAGTTTCAAACTAGCATCCTTCAATTATTCACAAATTGAGCAGTTTGTATTTCACTTAGTAAGGAAATAGAAGACATGGTTACTAATATTAACAGGGAGGCAATCATTCCCCTGATTAAAAGTCCAGAAATCAGTTTTTTTCTAAAGAGAATGGTTCCACTAATACCTTTCTGTAAGGGTAAGTTAAGTAGGTAATAGTCCATTGGAGGGTAGTATTATCTTGTGAAAATACGAAATGCTAAGTCACTTCTTCTTGGGTTGTCTTTGTGCAAGGGGTCTCCTGATGCTTTTTCTCTGAATTATCTGCATCTGCAAGGTGGGTTGTGGAATTCCGTGTTTGCATTCTCACAGCAGCATCTGTATAAAAAGAAAATAAACAAAGCCTCACCCCCCCCCCCCCATAGTTAAGGGTCAGGTCCTACCCAGTTCTTTTTTGGGGGAATTCTCCACAGGGAGTGTGTAACTTTTCAAACTGTTTTTATGCTGGTGTATACTCATTTTAATGGTGTGTAAATAAAAAAAAAAAGGTGTATAGGGCTGTAGCGAATTTCCTTTGTGGAGTATTGGCCCAAGTCCCTCCTTTTTATTTTTTGAAAATAGGTTTTACTTATATACAAGCTGGGGGTAGGAGACAGAATATCAAGTTTGACTAATAGCTGTGCCAGTTTGCCTAGAATGGAAAGGAGTAACATTAAGTATGGCATGGTAAGTTTGAACTAGAATGAATAAAGTTTTAAAAGCTGGACTTAAGATCTTTATTTATCTGTTAAGTATAACTTAACCAGTGGGATTATAAGGGTTATGCCTGTAATTGATTTTATTTAAAAAGTGATCTAAAAAGATTGAAATGACTTGCTAGTGTAGGTGAGAGCATTATCAGTTTTCAATAGTCTTAGAACATCCAAAGAACCAAAAGACTGTAACATCTGGTTAATTCCATTTCTTTTTACTGTTTCCCCAGTCTGAAGGGAAGCTGTAGGAGTAATATAGATGACACATTGAGTGCAGTTTTAAGTGAATCTGTCTAGATTGTTCCCTAGGAACATGGAACTATTTACATAGAGTATATGCATTTTGATAAAAATAAGAGTAAGAATGTAGTACTAAGAATATTTGGGAAAAAAAGTTGGAAGTACTTGAACTTCTGATTAATATAATAGCATTATATTAAAATTTATAATTAATATAATGGTTATTTATATAAAGACGCCTAGGAAGTGAAGAATAAACTGAAATATAGGTAGTGGCCTCTATCTTATAAGAGCTTGTAATTTCTGAAAAAGGTTAAAAAGATCTGTATTCTGAATATGTTTAAGTTTAACAGTATCAAATATGTTGGCCTATGTCCACTGAATATTTGCTATCTGACTCAATATTAAAGGGAAAAGAGAGAAAAAAATCATTTAACTAATATCATAGCTAAAAGCTTTGTATTATAAGCAGGAGTAAAGTGAGTAACAATAACTTAGAACCAATGTAGTAGGCTATATTTATAGTTTTAAGAATTATAAATGATCATCAAACTTTTGTGAGATAAAAGAAAAAAATAGTTAAAACTTTATAACCTAGTAGCTCTGTGTATCCTTTAGAGCAAAACAAACTTTTAAAATCAAGATTATTAAGACTTAGTTGGCATAAAAATTTTCTTAATTAGCAGAAATTCCCAAAGTATGATTTAAAAAAAACTGAATTCCTAGATAATCGTGGAATTCTTTAAATATCACAAAATGTCTTACTCCAAAAGGTATAACAAAATGTCTTTAAGTAACATAAATCCCCAAAGTATTATTAACATGCTAATTTTCTAGTTGGTTACAGAATTCTTTAGTTTTTAAAAGTGTTTTAGTCAAAAAGCGTATAGTAAATTAATCTGATCAGAGTACTTTAAAAGCTATTGATATTAGAATCTTCTTAAGGTGAGCCTTAAGTAGTTAATTTTTTTTCACCTAATCATGGCTCATAGCCAATTACAATTATTTTTTTTTATTCCCATGGAGCTGTAATAAAGAATAAAGATTTACTAGGTTTCTCCTACATAAAGAATTTGATATAACATTTATCTTTCTTAAATTTAACTTCTCCTGGCGAAAAAGCCAAATTGTTAGAAGTCTTTTTAATATTTTGCAACTTTCTTAGCCAATTACAATTAAAGCAAATTCCTTTCTCAGGCTGAATGACCTTGCCTCTAAAGATAGTTTTCATGGGCTTTTGGCAGTTATACAATATAAGTAAGATTGACATGGATTCAAAGCAGGAGAGACTGGGGGGAAGGGCTGAGCTAATGCTTATGCCCCTGTGTTGCTAACTCTCACACATGGAGGAGGAGTGTTCTGAATAGGCAGAATTAATCCAAAATAAAGTTTTCACCCAGTCTCCTCCTTTCTACATACATTAATCAGTTAATTTTAAGTTTTTAGCATTAAAACAATAAAATAACTCAATTAGCAATCTTACAAGTTCCAAATAACTAATAACCAAATTGTTTTAGTTGTAACCTCCTCTCTAACTTCAGGTAGAGGTATAAATAAATGCCTGATTTTCTATGTGGTAGATATAAACAGTAAGAGATGTAAGTGACATAACTATTTTTACACACTTTCTTTCCTCTATCTTTTAGTTTCAACGGAATTCAGATTAAAAACTTACTTCATCTAACACTATATCTGACTTACAAATTTTCACTATATAAGAGAATTTTCTTATAATTTAAAAAGACCAAAACAACACAAATCACTTGCAAAACCTATTTATAAAAAAATGGGCTTATTAAGGGCAGAGATTTTTCTTCTCTCCTCTGCTGTAGAGTCTGATTGTGGAATGAGAAGTTTGAATGGAGAGGTTCATCATGTCTAAAAAATGTGTGGGCTCCAGGGTGCCTCAGGGTTGTTGCTAGTGGGGTCCTTGATAGATTTATTATGCTTTCTCCCTTTAGTCAGATTGGGAGGGTAACTTAAATTCCTTATTATTTCTACAGCACTCTCTCTTTTAATCTGATCTGGGACGATAGACTTTACTAAATTTTGTCAAATGTTTTCAGCTAACTTTAACTTGTATTTCAGTGTTATGTTTATTCCTAAAAATTTCTTAGAGAGTGAAAGGCTTTCAACCTGTCAGTTAGAGGGATTGTGACTCTGGAAAAATTCCAGAGGCATGCCTTGTCCCACTTCCCTGAAACTGGGGAGCTTGCAGCTTTCACATTTTAAATGTTCCTTTATCAGATCTTGGTGATATTCCAATATGCCTAAACACCAATAGTATGATACATTCTGACTTATCTTTGGCATCAAATTAGGAGTGACACTTTTTAGTTTTTCACATTCCCTAAAATGACCAGAATAAGTTAAAATTGATTTTTAGTAGCATTCCAATACACACACAAAAAAAATTTCTGTAATAGGTGAGGCAGGAAAGGGTGAAAAGCTCATCTGTTTGTCTGTTTGATCTGAGGGGAAAAGTCCCTTATCTTATCTCCTTGTCAGCACCTGACTTGGCCAGAGTTGAATGAGAGAAAGAGATCTTCAAGCTTTTAAAAACCTTAAAACTTCTGTTCACATCTTTCATACAAATAATTTATACCTATCTTAAACTTTCTACCCAGCTTAACTCTTTGCTACATGCTTCAACTGTCTTGCTTTTCCTACTGTCATATTTTTTGTAGGACTTTGATTAAAGCTCCTTTTAAAATCACACACACACACACATTAATTCTTTCTAATTCTAACCTGACTGCCCCTACACCCTTCGACTTACCATAACCATTTTATAACCTGTAAAATAATAAAATACTTTGTTTGTTCTCTGGAGAGAAAGAAGGGAGAGGGGAGGTGAAAGAGATAACTGCAGTCCAGCTGCATTTTAAATCTTAAAGAACGAAAATTACTCTCACTCACTCATTCATACATAGACATACTCACACAGACACAAAAAAAGAGAGCAGAAAGCTAAAGAAAAATAGCAGATTCGATCCAAAATCTTACAGAAATAGTAGGAGATCTCCTGAAAAAATTAAAACAGTTCCTTGGCATTCCAGGCCAGGAAAGACTTACTTGATACTTTTCTTTTTATCTATTTCTAATAGAGACAGCTGCATTACACTGAATGTTTTGAGCCTCATTTGGCACATTCCTTTCTGAAGTTAAACATATCATTAATATATTCCATAGAAAAAAAATGCACAAATGGGGAAATGCTGGAGTCCTTCATAAATCTCTTACTCCTGTGTCTCTTGACTGGTTCCCAGTTTTCTTTTACTATTCTTTTTAACAATTATAGATAATTGTCTTCGTCTCTACTTTCATTTTGTACCTGTTCCATTTTCTCCTGACAGCTTTTTACTGATACTGGGTCCCTATCTTAATGTTTCTAGTCCCTCTACCACTAAGCCTGTTGACTCTTTTAGCCCTAAGACTGCTAAAAGCGTTCCCTAATAGCCCAATTCTACTCTAGCCCTAAAGACTGCTAGACGCAGGGCAAACCCTTTCCTTCCTTTACTTCTTACCATGACTGTGCGGCCACTGAGGTACCTCATCTGTGAGGATTTCGTTTCTCCGTAGTCCCAAGGAAAGCACTTTCTTTGTATCTTCATTTCAGATCCCTGTTCCAGGTGAAAATTTTAGAGATATCTTGAGTGGTTTCTCAAGCCAGCTCTAAATCAACACACTAGCCCGTGAAAGTGTGAGAATTCATGTCCCAGGCGTGATTGTCAAGCAATCTGTTTATTGATAGCATGAGCAAGGTTCCTATAGAGAAGTTAAACAAAGAAGGTAATTATGGGTCACTTGGTTTTCTTGATACTCTTTGTTCATTAAAGTAATCTTGTCAACTATTGGGCCTTGGAGATAACCAGGTCCCATAGTATAGTATCTAAAAATGTATAAAAATGTATAAAAGGCAGAGAACATATTCTGGCAATAATCCCAGAACAGGGTACCTCCATGGATTACAAGACATCAGAAAGGTTCTGATAACAGCCTCTTCTCAAGGAAAAAAAAAACAAACAAACAAAAAAATAAACAAGACAAGCGAATTTTGACTGGCCATAGTGAAAACCCAGAGTAAATTTATCTAGGCCCAGCCTGATTCCTGGATCAGATGTCTTGGCTCCCTTCAGAGAATAACTCCTTCAAAATTAGATTGGAGGAATTGGAAGCTAATGACTTTAAGAGAAGTCAAGATATTATAAAACAGATCCAAACAAATGAAAAAAAATAGAAGTCAATTTGAAATATCTCACTGGAAAAACCTGGAAAGTAGATCCGGGAGAGATAATTTTAAAATTATTGGACTACCTGAAAGCATGATCAAAAAAAGAACCTAGAAATCATTCTTCAAGAAATTCTCAAGGAAATTGCCTTGATGTTTTAGAACCAGAGGGCAAAATAGAGGTTGAAACAATCCAACACTCACCTCTTGAAAAAGATCCCCAAAAGAAAACTCCTAGGAATATTATAGCCAGGTTCTGCAGTTCCCAGATGAAGGAGAGAATATTACAAGCAGCTAGGAAGAAACAATTTCAATATTGTGGAAACACAATCAGGATAATACAGGATCTCACAGCTTCTACACTGAGGGTTTCTTTGTATTGTTCAAATGAGACTTATGTAATTAACTCCTTCTATGAAAATTGGCCACGCCCTGCCAAAAGTAGATCAAATATTTTAGGTCTTTTTGGCCTGGGCCAAGAACAGACTTTCAGTAGAATCACCCAATATTTTAGCCCAGCACACTTTAAGCTAATTTGATGATAACAGGTGTGAATTTAAACGGTTTGTAAAACTTTACATGTATTTCCTAAGATTGTTTTTTTTAATTACATACATAACTGTATTTGAAAACTTTTTTAAAGTAAATAAATATCTAGCCTTGTCATCTATCTGTTACTAGTTATATATTTGTATATGAAATAATGCCTTTAAATGTTTCAAAACAATATAAGGATAATTGGGTATTGATACCACGGTTTATGGGACTAAAGTTATGTTCTATTCATTATTAAGGCTAAATCAGAAACATCTTCATTATTGTTTTGAAGAAAACATTTTGGTATTAACAGTTTTCTTAGAGGAGAGTAATTTACGGAATATCTTGTGATACCTAAATGGGAATCATTTCTATTTAGATTTATTATTTAATTTGGAATTACCACCTCTGTATTGAGCACACCTTGAAGTACAAACATGTCTTCTTATCCACTCCTTATTTGACATTCACTATTTTGAAATTAACTACTGGATGTTTTTAATGTGTCCCATCCCAGAACTTTTTGTTACAATTAAATTTAATATGGTAACTTTTAAAGGAATTATTTTTTTATTAGAGGTCAATGTTATTAGTTCCTTAACAGAACCTCATCCTCCTGAGGGGAGAAGCAGATAAAAATAAATAACTAAATTTTGGTTTGGGTGAAAATTTTGTTTTTAAAAGTAATAATAACAGTATCAGATAATTATGTATGTCAAATATGAGAGTTAGGTTCGAATTTTCTGATTTTTCAGTTTGTATTTGACTTTTCTAAATATAACAACATGACAGTTTGCTAACCTACATCGTAAGGTAAATACAGGTGATACACTGAAGTTCCTTCCCTTTCTGGAACTTGAATTGTGAGGTAAAAATGAAATAGATGAACACTGGGAAGTAAATGATTGTAGCGTTTAGGCCAATTTAAAAGGTACATTTTAGCCTTAGCCTACATAATTATATTAGCAGATATCAAATTCCTAACTAAAAGGGCTCATGCTACAAATGAGATCTTCATAGATTCCTTTTAGATTCTCCTTTCATCCTGTTGTTGGAAGTATCTTTGGACACTTTTATCTGGTTTTGATAAGGATAGGAGTAGCAAGGAGTATGTAAAAATGTAAATTATCTGTTTCATAATTTGATGTTCTTATCAAAGCTATAAGATTTGAGCTAGCTCCCACTATGTGACCTGGTTATTGACAAAGCAAACACAATATTGTATTAAGAGTTATTTTTATCTGCGCTCTGCACTGGACCTGTCCGGACACACTGGGCAACCTCCTGGGCTGGACTCTACCACACTCCATCTTCCAGTGGGCTCTGTCACTCCCTTTTTGTGGTTGCAAAGAATTGGAAACTAAAGGGGTGACAATCAATTGGGGAATGGCTAAACAAGTTGTGGTATATGAATGTAATGGAATATTATTGTGCTATAAGAAACGAGGAGGTGACGGATTTCATAATTACCTGGAGAGACTTATACAAACTGATGCTGAGCGAGAAGAGTAGAATCAGAAGAAATTTGTATACAATCACAGACATACCATATCTGTGATGACCAACTATGACAGACTGGACTCTTTTCAGCATTGCAGTGATATAAGTCAATCCCAAAAGACCCAAGAAAGAGAGAAATGCGCCATCCAGAGATATAACTAGAAAGAACTGAGCCTGAATCCTGATGGAAGCAAACTAAATGATCTTTTTCTTTTCATTGTTTGGTTTTATTTCTTCTTTACCATCTTTCATCCCACTTAGTACAATGCGCCTTTGTAATTGGAATAATTTCTAATATGAATGTATTGGCAGATTCTGTACTGGACTATATGCTGTTGTGGGGGGAGGGGGAAGGGAAGTAAAGGAAATTTGAAAATCAAGGAACTATGGAAGTGAATCTTGTTACCTGAAACTAAACTAATAAATTATATTAAAAAGAGTTATTTTTAAGAGATTTTAACAGAAAAAGGAATATATGCATGTGACCTGAACTGGATAAGCAAAGCTTCTCTGAGACTGAACCCAGAAAAGAGGACTGCATTCGGAGATGTTGTCAGAAATCAGTTAACTCTGAGCCATCCAAGCCCTAAGATATGATGGACTGATGTAATGAACAGATGGGAGTAGTTTACCCTTCTTTTTTGCTTCTGATGAAATGGACCCTTCTCTTTTTCCTTCTTCCCTATATTCCTCTGTTCTATCTAATACCTATTTGCTTGCTGGGGACTGCCCCCAACAAGATCCTGTCAATATACAGATTAATCACTCTCCACTTTCTCCATATTGTTGAGTGCCATACCAGATAGAGATTCATTGAGAAGAATCTGCCTTCTAACATCAGAAGGGGAATGACAGAAATTGTTCATACAAAATGTAATTTGACCTGCCACTCCCTTAATGATTCCACTAACATCAGAATTTCAGTATTGTCTTTATAGTCGTACTCTTAAGATATTTACTCTTGATTAAGTTGAGCTGACCAATACCCTAAGGCCCCCCCACCCAGAGATTTTACCTTGTAAAGGAATTTAGTTGAAGCTGGATCTCAGCTTCTAAAATTTTTGCCCCATTCCATTAGGATTCTTGGCATGCACTCATGTGACATCCTCCAGAATAGTAGGTTTGCTACTCTGTTAAATTAATTTATTAATTTAATTAAAGATGTTTTATTCCTCATCTCATAGCTTTGTTTTATTTCAGAATGTAACACAAGTGATAGAGGTAATTACCTAAGACAGAATAGATTACTTTGATTAAACAAAACTGAAAAGCTTGTAGATAGACAAAATTAATGCATCTAGTACAAAAAATGGGAAAAATCTTTACATCAAGTTTCTCTGATAAGGATTTTGTATCTAAGCTTTATAATCAATTAACACAATATTAACACATGTCTATGTGTATATTAACATATATGTATATTTACAAATATAGGTGTCAAGATCAGCTACTGCGCTGATGGTAAATTATTCAACGAGAAAAGGCTACAAGTCAAAGCAGAGGCAATGTTGTTGCATGATTTTCTGTTTGCGGATGATTGTTCATTCCATGTAGCCTCTGAAGCTGAGATGCAACAAAGTATGGATCAATTCTCTGCTGTTTGTGCTAATTTTGGCCTAACAACACCAAGAAGACACAGGTTTTTCCATCAGCCACCACCACCACCTTTATGTGGAACCATTGGTTACAGCAAATGGAGAAGTTTTGAATGCTGTGGATAAGTTCACTTATATTGGCAGTGTACTTTCCAGGGATGTACACATTGATAAAGAGGTTGATGCACACATTTCCAGAACCAGCTAAGTGTTTGGGAGGCTCCAAGGGAAAGTGTGGGAGATTAGACTCACCACCAAATGGAAGGTCTACAGAATTGACCTCATTGTTGTATGCCTGTGAAACCTGGACAATCTCCCAGCATTGTGCCAGGAAACTGAATCACTTCCATTTGAATTGTTTTAGGGAGATTCTGAAGATCACCTGGCAGGATAATGTACCAGACACTGAGGTCCTTACTCAAACTAAACTGTCAAGCATTCAAATTCTTCTTTAGAGGGTGCAGCTCCAGTAGGCTGGCCACGTCGTTTGAATGCAAAACATGTGCTTGCCAAAAAGACTATTTTATGAATAACTTACACAGGGCAAGAGTTCACATGGTGGTCAGAAGAAGTGATGAAAGGACACTCTCAAGGTCTCTTTCAAGAACTTTGGAATTGATTGTGTGACTTGGGAAACACTGTCAGAGGACCTCCCAGCATGGCATGCCCATATCAGAGAAGGTGCTATGCTCTATGAGAAAATCAGAATTGAAACAGCTCAAAGGAAATGCAGGATGCAGATTTGGGGAATCCACCCCAAATATTCACACAGACTATTTGTGCCCAACCTGTGGTAGACTTTTCTCAGCTCGTAGACTTGATTTTAACGTGGTGATGTCTTTTTGGTCCTCTTTGAGAACAAAGGACAACAACCAACCAGCAAATATACATATACATACACACATATTTAATCACCAAAAGATGTTGCCCAGTAGATAGGTGGTCAAAGGATATGAGCAAATAGTTTTCAAAAGTACTGAAAACTACTGATAACCATAAAGAAACAGTACTCCAAATCACTAATAAGAGAAATGCACATTAAAAAAACAAACAACAACAACAACAACAACAACAACAACAACAAACTTGAGGTTTCACCTCACACCCCGCAAATTTGTAAAGATGACAAAAGATGGCAATAATCAATGTTGGTGGGGTTGTGATAGGTACATACTAACATATTGCTGTTAGAGCTGAGAATCAATACAACCATCTAGAAAAGCAATTAAGAATTATGCAAATAGTGGCAGCTAGGTGGAGCAGTGAATAGAGCACCAGCCCTGGAGTCAAGAGGACTTGAGGTCATATCCAGCTTCAGACACTTAACACTTACTAGACCTGTGATCTCGGGCAAGTCACTTAATCCCAATCGCCCTGCCTTACGCCCTCCAAAAGACCAAAAAAAAAAAAAAATTATGCAAATAAGGTGACTTTGACTCAGAAATTCCTTTACAGGATTATAAACAAAAGTGAGGTTAGCTTACCTCAAGGAGGTACTTGATAAGAAGAAAGTCTCCATTTACAACAAAATCTTATAACAGCACTTTCTGTGATCCAAAAGAATTGGAAACAAAGTGGATGCCAAAACAAATTGTGGTATAAGAATGTAATAGAAGATTACTCTGCCATAAGAAATTGGTATGTGATCAATTCAAAGAAGTATGGAAAGATTTTCATGAACTGATGCAGAGTAAAGCAAAACAAAATACAATAAAACAATATAAACAAAGGCTATAAGAGTGTAAAAAGGAAAGAACAACCACATATTAAAAGGCAAATCAAAAGTAAATGTAGCAATGTTAAAAAAAAAAGAAAAGCAACCATGGCTTGAATGAAAAGATATGAGAACAGACTCCCAAAACAATAGCCTTCAGATATGGGAGGAGGATAAATGTTGCACATTGCACATATTTTCAAACTTCAGTCTGAAATCAATTATTCTGATTTTTAAATTTTCTTTTTTTGTATTTAAATATAATATTCATCCTATTGGATGGCTCTCTGGGAGTGACAGAGAGGGATACTGTGGGAAATTGTGGTGATGACAAAAACCATTAAATAAAACTTATTTTAATAAATACATTTTTAAAAAACGTACTGAAACTTTCAGAGAATTTTGACTGACTTAGAGGATCACATTATTTTCTGGTCAACTAAGTAGAAAGAAAACAACTCTCTGGGGCTTGACTGAAAGACTGATTCTGAGGCAAGAGCTTTATTAAAGCTGAATCAATGTGTGGTGTCTGCAATGCATATCATTGGTTGATATCATTCCATTATTATGGTTAAGTAAATCTCCTCTCCTTAAAAGTTAAATGAGCTATATAGATGCCTCTTGTCTTCCAGTATTAAACCTATACTACAAAGTGACTGGCCTGAAACAGGCTTAGATTGGAAAACCCTGTCTTATCTGTCTCCCTTCTCTAATCTGTCTTTTGCCCACTTTCCAAAGTGATTTTCCTAGCATGCAGGTCTGACCATGTCATTTTCCCTGCTCGATAACCTTCAGTGACTCCAATTGCCTGTGGATTAGAATAAAAGTTCCTTTGTGCGGCATTTAAAGTCCGTTGTAACCAGGTCCAAATTGATCTTTCTAGCCTTCTCACATGTTACTCCCATTCATGTTCTCTACGATCCAGTCATACTGTCCTTGCTGTTCCTCACACATGATATTCTGTATCCTGTCTTCGAAATTCTGCAAGGTCATCCCTCCTGTCAAGAATGCTCTCTTTCCTCTCCTCTGTTCCTGAGAATCCCTGTTTTTTTTTCTAATTTTATTTTATTTTATTTTTAATTAAACAAATGCTTTATTAACTTCTGGTTTACATCATTCATTTCCACCAGATTATGAGTGACATTTCCCCCCCATTTTTTCCCTACCCACCACCCCAGAATAGCAGTCCCACTAGATATCCCCTCATCAAATCTGCTCTCTCCCATATCTTCTCCCATACCCCCTTCAACTTTGTCGTTAGGGCAAGGTGACTCTCTGGGCCCCAATGCCTGGACATCTTATGAAATATTTAATTTTAAAACTTCGATTTTCAGATCCATTCCCTTCCTCCCTTGTCACCCACTCCCTGTGAGAAGATAAGCAATTCAGTAAGTGTTGTACATGTATAGCTATGCAAAACATTACCATAGTAGATATATTGTAAAAGACTGCTTATATTTCCCTCCCACCCATCTCACCTCCCACCTGGTCCATTCCCTACTTTGATCCTGTCCGTCTTTGATAGAGGGTACTTCCAATCTCCCCTCCCCCCAGAATGCCCTGCCCTCCATCATCCCCCCTCTCATCCTCCTTTCCCCTACACAGGAGAGTGAGTGAGGGTAAGATATTCCATTTAGTATGTATGTGATTCTCTCCTTGAGCCAACTTCAATGAGAATACGCTTTTGCCTTTTTGCCTTCCTGTTCTTCCCCTCCCCTGCAAATACTTCCCCTTGCCTCTTCTACATGAGATAGTGTACCCTACCCTGTCTCTCTCCATCTCCTCTTGCCACTTTCCTCTCTCACCTCTTGACTTCACCCCTTAAGAATTATCCCTTCCTTGGGGGGGCTAGGTGGCGCATCGAGCAGAGCGCCGGGCCTGGAGACAGAGGGACCCGAGCTCGGATCCGGCCCCAGACACCGGGCAAGTCACCCAACTCCAATTGCCCTCCAAAAAAATCATTCCTTCCCATCAAATTCAACCTGTGCCCTCTATCCATGTATACCTGTGAACATATGCCATGTACCCTTCTTCAATTATTTTCATAGTGAGAAAGGTTTCATCAAACACAGTTATTGTTTTTCCATGTAGGACTGTAAATAGTCCAACTTTGATAAGTTCCTTTTGATTTCTTTTCCTTGATTACCTTCTCAAGCATCTGATGCTTCTTTCGTCAGAATGTCAAATTTTCTATTCAACTCTGGTTTTTTCCTCAAGAATGCTTGTAAGTCCTCTATTCCACTGAATGACCATATTTTCCCCTGAAACAAAATACTCAGTTTCGCTGGGTAGGTGACCCTTGGCTTCAATACCAGCTCTTTTGCCCTGTGGAATATCATATCCCATGCCCTTCAATCCCTCAGTGTAGAAGCTGCCAGGTCCTGGGCTATTCTGATTGTGTTTCCACAATATTGAAATTGTTTCTTCCTGGTTGCTTGTAGTATTTTCTCATTGATCTGGGAGTTCTGGAGCCTGGCTATAATATTCCTAGGAGTTTTCATTTTGGGATCTTTTTCAGGAGGTGATCGGTGGATTCTTTCAACCTCTATTTCCCCCACTGGCTCTAAAACATCAGGGCAATTTTCCTTGAGAATTTCTTTAAGGATGATTTCTAGGTTCTTTCTTTGATCATGGCTTTCAGGTAGTCCAATAATTTTTAAATTATCTCTCCTGGATCTATTTTCTAGGTTAATAGTTTTTTCCCATGAGATATTTCACATTGCCTTCTATTCTTTCATTTGTTTGGATCTGTTTAATAGTATATTGATTTCTCATAAAGTCACTAGCTTCCATTTGCTCCAGTCTAATTCTGAAGGAATGAATATCCTCAGTGAGCTTTTGAGATTCTTTTTCCATCTGGCAAATTCGAGTTTTTAAGGCATTCTTCTCCTCATTGCCTTTCTGAGCCTCTTTTGCCATTTGAGTTAGTCTATTTTTTAAGGTGTTATTTTTCTCAGTCAGGCTGTTGACTGTCATTTCATACTTTTCTTGCATCTTTTTCATTTCTCTTCCCAAATTTTCTCCCACTTCTCTTATCTGCTTCTTAAGGTCCTCTATGGACTGTAGCCAGCTTGTATTTTCATTTGGGGTTTTTCGTGCTGGAGTTCTGACCTCACCATCCTCCTGCATGCTTTGAGCCTCTTTGCCCCTAAAATAGGAGTCCAGTGTTGAACTTTTCTGTTTATTTTGTTTCATTTGCCTAGGCATGTTGCCACTTAATTACTTGATTTTTTGGGCTTGTTGCCACAGTAGGACTCTGCGACCATACAGGGGAGCTTCCGCCCAAATGTGGGGTCTTCACAACTTCTGCCAGTTGTTTGGCCTCTGTAAAGCCTCCACCCACTCTGGCAAGTTGGATATAGACCTATGGATTTTGTGAATTTTGTGCCTTGGGGTCTCAGACAACACTGCCTGGACTGTAGCCCCCACCATTGTTACTCTTCTTCTTCTTCTTCTTCTTCTTCTTCTTCTTCTTCTTCTTCTTCTTCTTCTTCTTCTTCTTCTTCTTCTTCTTCTTCTTCTTCTTCTTCTTCTTCTTCGCTTTTTGGAGGGCAATTGGGGTTAAGTGATTTGACCAAGGTCACACGGATAGTTTTTGAGTTAAGTGTCTGAGGCCATACTTGAAGTCAGGCCCTCCTGACTCCAGGGCCGGTGCTCTATTCACTGTGCCACTTAGCTGCCCTATTTCTCTTCTTACTGGTTGGTTTCTTTGCCTAGACAAGATTGCTAGTTTCTTTTTTACACCATTCACTTTTGAGCAACGAGTAAGTATTGCTTTTCCTTCCTATCCTTGCCTCTCCTGGCTTCTCTGGAACCTTTCAATTCCCAGATAATATCCCACCCCCTACAGGAAGCCGTTCCCAATCCCTCTTAATTATAATACATTCTCTATTTTAATTGTGTCCCATTTAGCCTATTTTATTTGTTTGTTTTTCATAACAAATATATTTGCTTACTTGTGTCCCTCTTTAGATTGCAAGCCCCTTGTGTGGGAGGACTATCTTTTACCTCTTCTTGCATTCCCAGCCCAGTGCCTGGTAGATGGTAGACAATTTATTAATTGACATTTGTTGACTTCCTGGCTTATATCGATAAGTAAATGCTTGTTATCTCTAAAAATATGGTATAAGCTCCTTCAGAGCAAGGACTGTTTCACTTTTGCCTCAATATTCCCAGCACCCAAGACATATACTAGGTGATGAATAACTACTTTTTGACCAGTTAATTAACATTGAGAAATGGTATTTTGTTGACATCTCTTGGCTTAATGGATGCTACAGTTTTACTGAGCGATTTAGGGCATTACACTTCAGTAATAGGTTTTTGTGTTCCTCGCCTCCCCCCACCCCAGAACCACAGAGTCTCAGAGCTGGAGAAGAATTTCAAGGTCACTGTTCCAACCTAAATGAGAATCCGCTCTACAGCAGCTCCTAACGGGAGGCCAAATGGCTTCAGTTTGCAGACTGCCAATGACAGGAATCCCACCACTGCCCAGGGCAGTCCATTTTACTTTGGGACTGCTCCAAGGCTGATGAAATAGTTTTGAATTTTGAGATAGAATCAGCCTCTTCACATTTCACCAGTTGTTCCTAGTTCTGTTCACTTGAGCCAAGTTTAATCTTTCCTCTTGATGGACTTTCTAATACAAGAAGATGCCTGTTTTGTCCCACCCCTGCCTTATCTGCTTGCCCCAGTGCTCTTTGACATGAACCCAGGGCCCTTCACCATCCCACTAGCCCTCTTTTGGACTCTCTACAGCTTAGCAATGACTTTATCAAACTGTGGGGCTCAGAGTTACACACAAGACCCCAAATTCTCCATCTTTCATACCGATCCTCTTTACTATATCCCAAATAATTGGCCATCCAGCATTTTCCTGAATGCCCAAAGTGATGGGAAATTCAGCTACTCACAAATCAGCACATTCTATTGCAGACAACTCTAAAGATTAGAAATATCTTCCTTAATAGCTATTCAAATATTTGAGTCAATCCTTTAATCAATCACTTATTAAGCATTTGCCAATTGTTCTGCTATCCACTGAGAAAGCAAAAGAACAAATGAAAACAATCCTAGCCTTCAAGGAGATTATATTGTTTTGAGAAAGACATTTAAGCACATGCAACATACTTATGAAAAAAATAGCATAAATATAAAATAATTTGAGGCGAAAGACACTGGCATGTAGGGGGTGGGGATTCTGAAAGGTTGCACTTAGACATTGTAATTTGAGCTCTGCCTTTAAAAAAAAACAGGGGGCAGAGCCAAGATGGCGGAGTAGAAACAGCATTTCCAATGTGCTCTGCCCCACACAAATTTAAAATAACGTGAAATGGAACACCAAACAACTTCTGGAGCCACAGCACCCACAGAACGGCACAGAGAAGCTAACCTCCTTCTGAGGACAGCCCAGCAGCCTTGCAGGAAGCGGCCAGCGCAGCGCTCTGAGAGCAGGCAGCACAGCGCGCTGGGAACCGACAGCACAGTGCGCAGAGCCGAGCCCAGGTCCGCGGTTTTAGCCCCAGGGTGGCCAGACCTTCAGCTGTCTGGAGGGACCCCAGAACACCAGCAATTGTGGTGATTCCAGAATTATCAGCACAGATATGCCTAGGACAAAGTGAGAGGTTAGTGCCCTATTGACTTTGGGACCAATATTTGGGGAACACGTGGCTTCCTCCCCTGGGGGCGAAAAGCTGCTGAAGAAACAGCTACACAGAAGTCATTTTGCAGCGTCAGCAGTGGCTCTGGCTCCTGGTCTGCGAATTGTAGGGAGATGCAGCAATCAGTCTGGGGGTTAATCGCTCTTGCTTTAAACTGCCTGGATCTGGATTGTGGTCTGGGGGGAAGTTTGGGGTGGGCATCCAACTTGCCAGGGTCGGTGGAGGCTTTACAGAGGCCACCCAACTGGCGGAAGTTGTGAAGACCCCATGTTTGGGTGGAAGCTCCCCTGTCTGGTGGCAGATTCCTACTGTGGCAACAAACCCAAACATCAAGTAATTAAGTGGAAACATGCCTAGGCAAAGGAAACAAAATAAACAGAAAAATTGAACATTAGACTCCTATTTTGGGGGCAAGGAGGATCGAAGCATGGAACAGGAGGACTGTGAGATCAGAAATCCTGCACCAAAACCCCAGATGAAAATATGAGCAGGTTATAAGCCATAGAGGACCTTAAGAAGGATTTTACAAACCAAATAAGTGAAGTGGAGGAAAAATTGGGAAGAGAAATAAAAAGGATGCAGGAAAAGTATGAAATGAGAATCAAAAGCCTGACTAAAGAAAATGACACTTTAAAAAATAGACTAACTCAAATGGAAAAAGAGGCTCAAAAGGGCAATGAGGAGAAGAATGCCTTAAAAAGCCGAATTTTCCAGATGGAAAAAGAATCTCAAAATCTCACTGAGGAGATTCATTCCATCAGAGTTAGACTGGAGCAATTGGAAGAAAGTGACTTTATGAGAAATCACGATGCTGTTAAACAGATCCAAACAAATGAAAGAATACAAGGCAATGTGAAATATCTCTTGGGAAAAACCACTGACCTTGAAAATAGATCCAATTACAAGACTCAAGAAAGACATGAAAAGGTAAACAAGATAAATACAGACTCACACATGCATAAGTGCACACACCCACACCCACAAACACACGCTCATTACTTGGGATGCAACAAGAGCAAAATGTTCACAACCCTATATGTGGAGCTGATAACTGTCAATATTCGAAATCTTTATTATTATCATGACCTTCAAAAGGGTTATACTTAGACAGAGGGTGTGGGTAGGAATGCACTAACCTGAAGTCTAAAAAAAAGCTATTAAGGGGTTCAAAGGGACTGTAATGGGAAAAAGGAAAGGATGAGATAGGAAAAGGTAAATTATGCCATCTGAAGAGGCATTAAAACACACTTAAGAAGAGGGGAGAAAAAGAGGGAGAGGAACATCATTTAAACACTATTCTCACAGATTCTGGTTGAAAGAGGGATCAACTTAATCAGTGAAGTTTAAGATTCTAATGTGAATAGACACATAAATTCATTAAATAGAGGAAAAGGAGGGAGGGAGAGGAGCACTGTTTGAAATTTACTCTCATTGGTTTGGAATCAAACATGGAGTAATTTACTCTGATAAGTATAAAAACTTGTTGTGTCTTATAAATAGCGGAAAGGTAAAAGGCGGGGCTGAAAAGGAGGAGATTAAAGGGGGGATTAGAGGGGAGGGAAAGAGGGTAGGTTAAGAAGGGGGATCACTGGGTGGGAAAACTGAGGGAGGGGGCTGTCAAAAGGGAAAACTTCAAGGAGGGGAAGTGAGAAGGAAGAAACAAAAACATAAATAGGGGAGGGAATAAACGATGGAGGGGAAGAGACAGATAGTCATCATTACTTTGAATGTGAATGGGATGAACTCTCCCATAAAACAGAAGCAGATAGCAGAAGGGATTAAAAACCATAATCCTACAATATGCTGTCTACAAGAATCACATTTGAAACAAAGGGATACCCACAGGGTAAAGGTAAAAGGTTGGAGTAAAATTTATTATGTCTCAGCTAAAGTAAAAAAAAAAGCAGGGGTAGCAATACTTATCTCAGATAAAGCAAAAGCAAAAATAAATCTAATTAAAAGAGATAAGGAAGGAAACTATATCCTACTAAAAGGCACCATCGAGAATGAAGCAATATCACTACTTAATATATTTTGCATCAAGTGGTATAGTATCCAAATTTCTAGAGGGGAAGTTAAAGGTATTAGAGGAAGAAATAGATAGCAAAACTATACTAGTGGGGGACCTTAACCTCCCCCTCTCTGAACTTGATAAATCTAACATTAAAATAAACAAGAAAGAAGTTAGGGAGGTGAATAGAAACTTAGAGAGACTAGATATGATGGATCTCTGGAGAAAACTGAATGGGGATAAAAAGGAATTTACTTTCTTTTCAGCAGTGCATGGTACATACTCAAAAATTGACCATGTACTAGGGCATAAAAACCTCACAATCCAGTTCAAGAAGGCAGAAATATTAAATGCATCATTCTCTTATCATGATTCAATAAAAATTATATGCAATAAAGGGCCATGGAAAGATAGACTAAAAACTAATTGGAAATTAAACAATTTAATCCTAAAGAATGGGTGGTAGGTCAAACAATAAATTATAGAAACAATCAATAATTTCATTCAAGAGATTGATAATAATGAGGCAACATACCAAAATCTAGGGGATGCACTAAAGGCAGTTCTCAGGGGAAGTTTTATATCCCTGAGTGCTTACTTAATTAAAGCAGAGAGAAGGGAGGTCAATGAATTGGACATGCAATTGAAAAAGCTAGAAAAAAGAACAAATTGAAAATCCCCAATTAAGTACTAAATTAGAAATATTGAAAACCTAAGGAGAGATTAATAAATTTGAATTTAAGAAAACTATTGAATTAATAAATAAAATTAAGAGCTGGTTTTATGAAAAAATCAAGAAAATTGAGAGACCCTTAGTCAATATGATAACAAAAAAGAAAGAAGAAAACCAAATTATGAGTATCAAAAAAAAAAAAAAAGGGTTGGGGCAGCTAGGTGGCACAGTGAGTAGGGCATTGGCCCTGGAGTCTGAAGGACCTGAGTTCGGATGCGGCCTTAGACACTTAATGCACACACAAACAAATCCTAGCTGAGTGAACTTGGGCAAGTTACATAACCACAATTGCCCTCGAAAATCAAAAAAATAAAAAGAAAAAAATAAAAAGAATGAATCTAGCTCCAATGAAGAGGAAATAAAAAAAAATAATGAGGAATTATTTCTCCCAATTGTATGCACATAAATACAACAATCTAAGTGAAATGGGTGAATATTTACAAAATCAGAAATTGCCCAGATTAACTGAAGAGGAAGTGAATTACCTAAATAACCCCATCTCAGAAAAAGAAATCAAACAAGCCATCAATGAACTCCCTGGGAAAAAATCTCCAGGGCCAGATGGGTTTACTAATGAATTCTATCAAACATTTAGAGAACAATTGATTCCAATACTCTACAAACTATTTGGGAAAATTAGTGAAGAAGGAGTCTTAAAAAACTCTTTTTATGACAGAAATATGGTACTGATTCCTAAATCAGGAAGAGATAAAACAGAGAAAGAAAATTATAGACCAATTTCTCTTATGAATTCAGACGCAAAAATTCTAAATAAAATATTAGCCAAAAGACTCCAACAACTTATCACAAAAATAATACACCCTGATCAGGTAGGATTCATTCCAGCAATGCAAGGATGTTTTAATATTGGAAAACCAGCAGTATAATTGAGCATATCAACAATAAAACTAGCAGAAACCAAGGCAGCTAGGTGGCCCAGTGAGTAAGAGCGCTGGCTTCGGAGTTGGGATGACCCAGAATCGAATCCGGCCTCAGAAAATGAGCACCTACACACAAATAATGACGAGCCTTGTAACCTTGAGCAAGTTACTTAACCCCAATTGCTTTAAAAAAAATAGCGGGGGCGGAGCCAAGATGGCAGAGTAGAAGCAGCTCTTCCAAACCTCTCTGCCCCCAGATTCCCCTCAAACTATGTAAAAGGGGACTCTGAACAACTTCTGGAGCCCCAGCACCCACAAAACGACACAGAGAAGCTAACCTCCCGCTGAGGACAGCCCAGCAGCCCTGCAGGAAGGACCAGCGCAGTGGTCTGGGACCTGGCAGCTCCCAGAGCGAAGAGAGCAGGAGCCGAGCTGAGCCGAGCCCAGGTCCCCGTGAGCCGAGGTTTTAGCCCCAGGGCGACAGGGCCAGCAGCCGGCTGGAGGAACCCCAGAACACCAGGAGCTGTGGCGATTCCAGAATTATCAACATAGACATGCCTAGGACAAAGTAAGAGGTTAGTGTCCTATGGACTTTGGGGCCTGTATTTGGAGAATGCGTCAGCTCCCTCCCCTGGGGGCTAGAAGCCCCTGAGGACAAACGCCATTTTGTAGTTTTCAGAGGCAGATCCGGCTCCCAGCTTACAAATCGTGGGGAGATCCAGCGATCAGTCTTGGGGGGTAATCGCTCTTGCTTTAACCTCCCTGGATCTGGATTGTGATCTAGGGTGGAAGTTGTGGGTGGGTTTACAGCTTGCCAGAAACGGAAGTTGCCCCCCACACGTTCGGGACGAAAATTCCTCTATCTGGCCTTAAAGCCATAGTGTGGCAACAAGCCCAAAGTCAAGCAATTAAGTGGCAACATGCCAAGGCAAAGGAAACAGAAAAATGCAACCCTAGACTCCTATTTTGGGGGCATAGAGCGGGAAAAGGACTGTGAGGTCAGAAGTCCTGCTCCAAAAGCCCCAGGGGAAAACATGAGCGGGTTGCAGGCCATAGAGGACCTTAAGAAGGACTTTAAAATCAAATAAGAGAAGTGGAGGAAAAATTAGAAAGAGAAATGAGAAGGATGCAGGAAAAGTATGAAATGAGGGTCAACAGCCTGACTGAGGAAAACAACACCTTAAAAAATAGACTAACTCAAATGGCTAAGGAGGCCCAAAAGGGCAATGAGGAGAAGAATGCCTTAAAAAGTCGAATTTGCCAGATGGAAAAAGAATCTCAAAAGTTCACTGAGGAGATTCATTCCTTCAGAGTTAGACTGGAGCAAATGGAAGCTAATGACTTTATGAGAAATCAAGATGCTGTTAAGCAGATCCAAACAAACGAAAGATTAGAAGGCAATGTGAAATATCTCATGGGAAAAACCACTGACCTGGAAAATAGATCCAGGAGAGACAATTTAAAAATTATTGGACTACCTGAAAGCCATGATCAAAGAAAGAACCTAGAAATCACCCTTCAAGAAATTCTCAAGGAAAACTGCCCTGATGTTTTAGATCCAGAGGGCAAAATAGAGGTTGAAAGAATCCACCGATCACCTCCTGAAAAAGATCCCAAAAAGAAAACTCCCAGAAATATTATAGCCAGGTTCCAGAATCCCCAGATCAAGGAGAAAATACTACACGCAGCCAGGAAGAAACAATTTCAATATTGTGGAAACACAATCAGAATAGCCCAGGACCTGGCAGCTTCTAAACTGAGGGATCGAAGGGCATGGAATATGATATTCCAGAGGGCAAAAGACCTGGGAATGAACCCAAGGGTCACCTACCCAGCAAAACTGAGCATTTTGTTTCAGGGGAAAATATGGTCATTCAGTGCAATAGAGGACTTTCAAGCATTCTTGAGGAAAAAACCAGAGTTGAATAGAAAATTTGACATCCAGGCACAAGAAGCAAGAGATGCCTGAGAAGGTAACCAGGGAAAAGAAATCAAAAGGAACTTATCAAAGTTGAACTATTTACATTCCTATATGGAAAAGCAATAACGGTGACTGATGATATCTTTCTCACTATGAAAATAATGGATGAAGGGGGTGTGGTCATATGGATACATATGTGAATGTGTGTGTATATGGTTACAATTATATATGGATAGAGGGCATAGGTTGAATTTGTTGGGAAGGGAGAATACTCAAGGGATGAAATTATGAGGTGAGAAAGGAAAGTGGCAAGAGGAGATGGGGAGAGATAGGGTAGGGTAAACTCTCCCATGTAGAAGAAGCAAGGGGAAGTGGTTGCAAAAGAGGGGGAGAATAAGGAAGGCTAAAAAGGCAAAACCACATTCTCATTGAATTTGGTTCAGGGAGAAAATGTAATACATACTAAATGGGATATCTCAACCTGTAGCAGGATAGGGGGAAGGGGGACGAGAGGAGGGATGATGGATGGGAGGGCATCCTTGGGGTGAGGGGAGGTTGGAAGTACCCACTATAGAAGAGGGACAGGATCATGTAGGGAATGGACCAGGTGGGGGGTGGGATGAGTGGGAGGGAATTATAAGCAGCCTTGTACAATATATCTACTATGATAATGTTTTGCATAGCTAGACATGTACAACATATACTGAATTACTTATCTCCCAAGAGGGAATGGGTGACAAGGGAGGAAGGAAATGGATCTGAAATGTGAGGTCATAACATTAAATGTTTCAAATATATATAAATACTATTATTAATACTCTTTTGCTTGTAATAGGGAGATAAGATGTGCAGGCATTGGGACACAAAGATTCACCTTCCTCTAATGGAAAAGTCGATGGGGGTATGGGAGAAGGTATGGGAGAGAGCAGATTGGAGGAAGAGATATCTTGTGGGACTGCTATTCTGGGAGGTTGGGTAGGGGAATAATGGGGGCGCGAAATGATTGTAACTCAAAATCTGGCAGAAATGAATGATGTAAAACAGAAGTTAATAAAGCATTTGTTTAAAAAAAAATAGCAGTAACCACCTGATCATCTCAATAGATGCAGAAAAGGCTTTTTGACAAAGTACAACATCCATAACTATTAAAAACACTAGAAAGTATAGGAATAAATGGAGCCTTCCTTAAAATAGTTGATAACATCTATTTAAAACCATAAGCAAGTATTATATCCAATGGGAATAAACTACGTCTTTCCAATAAGATCAGGAGTGAAACAAGGGGGTCCACTATCACCCCCCTTATTCAATCTGGTACTAGAAAAACTAGCAGTAGCAATTAGAGAAGAAAAAGAAATCAAAGGAATCAAATTAGGCAAAGAAGTGACCAAGATATCATTCTTTGCAGATGATATGATGATATACTTAGAGAATCCTAGAGAATCAAGTAAAAAAAAAAACTACTTGAGACAATAAATAAATTTGGTAAAGTTACAGGACATAAAATAAACCCACATACATCCTCAGCATTCCTGTACATCTCTAAGGAAACTCAACAGCAAGAGATAGAGAAATCCCATTTAAAGTCACTGTAGATATTGTAAAATATTTGGGAATCTTCTTGCCAAAACAAACCGAGAATCTATATGATCACAACTACAAAACACTTTTAACACGAATAAAATCACACCTAAATAGTTGGAAAAATATCAATTGCTCATGGTTGGGTCGAGCTAATATAATAAAAGTGACAATTTCACCCAAACTAAACTATATATTTACTGCCATACAAATCAATTTACCAAAAAACTACTTTGTAGAGTTAGAAAAATAATAACAAAATTTACGTGGAAAAACAAACGGTCTAGAATATCAAGGGAATTAATGAAAAGAAACGCTAGGGAAGGTGGACTAGCCATGCCAGATCTTAATCTGTATTATACAGCAGCAGTCTTCAAAACTGCTTGGTACTGGCAGAGGTGTAGAGTAGTGCATCAATGGAATAGATTAGGCACAGGAGACCCAGCATTTAATGAATATAGTAATCTATTGTTCGATAAACCCAAAGACCCCAGTTTTGGGGATAAGGATGCTCTATTTGACAAAAACTGCTGGGAAAACTGGAATACAGTATGGCAGAAACTGGGCATATATCACTATCTAACACCATATACCAAAATGAAGTCTAAATGGCTGCATGATCTAGGTATAAAGGATGATACTGTAAACAATTTGGGAAAGCAAGGAATAGTTTACCTGACAGATTTGTGGAGAGGAGAAGACTTTAGGACCAAACAAGAATTAGAGAGCATTTTAAAATGCAAAATGGATAATTTTGATTATATTAAATTGAAAAGCTTCTGTATAAATAAAGCCAATGTAACCAAGATCAAGAGGGAGGTGGGCAATTGGGAAAGAATTTTTACAACTTGTGTCTCTGATAAAGGACTCATTTCTAAAATTTATAGAGAATTGAGCCAAATCTATATGAATAAAAGTCATTCCCCAATTGAGAAATGGTCAAAGGATATGAACAGGCAGCTTTCAGAGAAAGAAATTAAAGATATTTATAAACATATGAAGAAATGCTCTAAATCATTATTGATTAGATAAATGCAAATCAACACAACTCTGAGATACCACATCTCTCCAGTCAGATTGGCTAAGATGACAAAACAAGAAAGTGACAAATGCTGGAGAGAATGTGGACAAATTGGAACGCTAATGCATTGCTGGTGGAGTTGTGAACTTATCCGACCATTCTGGAGAGCAATCTGGAATTATGCCCAAAAGATTATAAATAGTTTCATACCCTTTGACCCAACAATACCACTTCTAGGGTTATATCCCAAAGAGATCACAGAAATGGGAGAAAGACCCATATGTACAAACAGATTTATAGCAGCCCTTTGTGTGGTTGCAAAGACTCAAGAAAGAGAGAAATACGCCATCCAGAGATATAACTAGAAAGAAGTGAACCTGAATCCTGATGGAAGCAAACTAAATGATCTTTTTCTTTTCATTATTTGGTTTTATTTCTTCTTTACCATCTTTCACCCCACCTAGTACAATACGCCTTTGTAATTGGAATAATGTCAAATATGAATGTATTTGCAGATCCTGTGCTGGACTATATGCTGTCGTTGGGGCGGGGTAGGGAAGTAAAGGAAATTTGAAAATCAAGGAACTATTGAATTGAATCTTGTTAACTGAAACTAAAATAATAAATTAATTAAAATATATCAATAAATTTTATTTTAAAAGTCTAGAAATTTAAACAGCTTATTACATTAATCACATCAGCCAGTGATTGGAAAAAAAAACAAAAACAACTATAGACTGTAAAAACATCTATCACTTAAAAGACTCTAATGTATGTAATCACTGCATAGGACTTTTTCATTGTAGGGTTACAGAAATTATTTTTTCTTTCTATTTCTTATTTGTCTTTGCAGTTCTTACATGGTCATCTGTGCTCATGATCTTGCATGCTTTTTTTTTTCCTTGTGTTCTTCCTTGGTTTTATCAAACTGTCGCCTATTTCTGACAAACATGAGGGCCCCTTAGTGGGGTTTTCGTGACTACTATACATTTGTGATATATGTCAGGCTCTTTAATTTGTTAATTTTCTAGGTAATTAAGCTAGCTTTTGGTATAGGAAACTGTCATAACAAAGATCATTGAGCATAGGTAGTGTTTCATTTTTTCCCCAAATGCTTTATTAACTTCTGGTTTACATCATTCATTTCCGGCAGGTTTTGAGTTTGAATTTTTCCCCACTTATCCCCTACCCACCACCCCAGAATTGCAGTCCCACAGGATATCCCCTCATCCAGTCTGCTCTCTCCCATCTCTTCTCCCATACCTCCTTCAACTTTCCCATTAGGGAAAGGTGAATCTCTGTGCCCCAATGCCTACACATCTTATCTCCCAGTTGCATGCAAAATAGTATTAATAATAGTATATGTATATGTATATATATGTATATGTATATATATATATATTTGAAACATTTAATTTTAAAATTTTGAATCCCAGATACATTCCCTTCCTCCCTTGCCACCCACTGCCTCTGAAAAGATAAGCAATTCAGTATATGTTGTACATGAGTAGCTATGCAAAAACATTACCATAGTAGATATACTGAAAAAGACTGACTATATTTCCCTCCCACCCATCCCACTCCCCACCTGGTCCATTCCATATGTTGATCCTGTCCCTCTTCAAAAGTGGGTGCCTCCAACCTCCCCTCCCCCCAGAATGCCCTCCCCTCCATCATCCTGCCTCTCATCCCCCTCCCCCATATTCTCCTGGAGGGTGAGATGTCCCATTTAGAATGTATGTCATTCTTTCCCTGTGCCAAATTCAATGAAAATATGGTTTTGCCTTTTTGCATCCCTGTTCTTCACCTCCCCTGCAACTACTTCACCTTGACTATTCTACATGAGATATTTTACCCCCCCTCCCCCACCATCTCTCCCAATCTCCTCTGGCCACATTCTTCTTTCACCTCTTCACCGCTTAAGTATCATCCCTTCCTACCAAATTTGACCTGTTTCCTCTATCCATGTATAGCTGAAAACATATATACACACATTCAGATATGTATTCATATGCCCATATACCCGTCTTCAATTATTTTCATAATAAGAAAGGTTTCATCAGTCACATTTATTTTGATAAGTTCCTTTTGATTTCTTTTCCCTATTTACCTTCTCAAGTATCTCTTGCTCCTTGTGTCTGAATGTCAAATTTTCTATTCAACTCTGATTTTTTCCTCAAGAATGCTTCAAAGTCCTCTATTCCACTGAATGACCATATTTTCCCCTGAAACAAGATACTCAGTTTTGCTGGATAGGTAATTCTTGGTTTTAATCCCAGGTCCTTTGCCCTGTGATATATAATATTCCATGCCATTCAATACCTCAGTGTAGAAGCTGCCAGGTCCTGTGCTATTCTGATTCTGTTTCCACAATATTCATATTGTTTCTTCCTGGCTGCTTGTAGTATTTTCTCCTTGATCTGGGAATTCTGGAACCTGGCAATAATATTCGTAAGAGTTTTCCTTTTAGGATGTTATTCAGGAGGTGATCTGTGGATTCTTTCAACCTTTATTTCACCCTCTGGCTCTAAAACATCAGGGCGATTTTCCTTGAGAATTTCTTTTTTTTTTAAATAAATGCTTTATTGACTTCTGTTTTACATCATTCATTTCTGCCAGATTTTGAGTTACAATCATTTCCCCCCCTGTTTTTCCCCTACCTACTCTCCCAGAATAGCAGTCCCGCAAGATATCGCTTCCTCCAATCTGCTCTCTCCCATACCTTCTCCCATACCCCCTTTGACTTTTCCTTTAGAGGAAGGTGAATCTTTGTGTCTCAATGCCTGCACATCTTATCTCCCAATTACAAGCAAAAGAGTATTAATAATAGTATTTATATATATTTGGAACATTTAATCTTAAGACCTTGAAATTCAGATCCATTTCCTTCCTCCCTTGTCACCAATTCCCTCTGGGAAGATAAGTAATTCAGTATATGTTGTACATGTCTAGCTATGCAAAACATTATCATAGTAGATATATTGTACAAGGCTGCTTATAATTCCCTCCCACTCATCCTTCCCCCCACCTGGTCCATTCCCTACATGATCCTGTCCCTCTTCTATAGTGGGCACTTCCAACCTCCCCTCCCCCCCAAGGATGCCCTTCCATCCATCATCCCTGATTTCTAGGTTCTTTCTTTGATAGTGGCTTTCAGGTAGTCCAATAATTTTACATTATCTCTCCTGGATCTATTTTCCAGGTCAACGGTTTTTCCCATGAGATATTTCACATTGCCTTCTATTCTTTCAATTGCTTGGATCTGTTTAACAGCATCTTGATTTCTCATAAAGTCACTTGCTTCCATTTGCTCCTGTCTAACTCTGAAGGAATGAATCTCCTCAATGAAGTTTTGGGATTCTTTTTCCATCTTGCAAATTCAACTTTTTAAGGCATTCTTCTCCTCATTGCCTTTTTGAGCCTCTTTTGCCACTTGATTTAGTCTATTTTTAAGGTGTCATTTTGGTCAGTCAGGCTGTTGATTCTCATTTCATACTTTTCCTGCATCCTTCTCATTTGTCTTCCCATTTTCCTCCACTTCACTTATTTGGCTTGTAAAATCCTAGTTAAGGTCCTCTATGGCCTGTAACCTGCTCATATTTTCATTTGGGGCTTTTGGTGCAGGAGTTCTGGCCTCCCAGTCCTCCTCCTATTCCATGCTTCGATCCTCCTTGCCCCGAAAATTGGAGCCTAATGTTCATTTTTTCTGCTTATTTTGTTTCCTTTGCCTAGGTATGCTGCCATTTAATTACTTGACTTTTGGGCTTGTTGCCACAGGAGGACTCTGCCACCAAACAGGGGAGCTTCTGTCCCAAATGCTGGGGTCTTCCCAATTGCCAGAGGTATTAGTTGGGTGTCCTCCCTGAAGCCCCCACACCCTCTGGCAAGCTGGACACAAACCCCAAGACCTACACCCCAGACCGCAATCCAGATCCAGGGAGGTTAAAGCAAGAGCAATTACCCTCTGCCCCCATACTGATCACTGGATCTCCATACAGTTCGCAGAGCAGGAGCTGAAGCTGCAACTGAGGCTGCAAAATGATGGCTGTGCCGAAGCTCCTCAGAGGGTTATCACCCCCAGGGGAAGAAGCTGATTTGCCTCCAAATACTGGTCCCAAAGTCTATAGGGCACTCACCTCTCACTTTGTCTTATGCATCTAGGTGTTGATAATTCTGGAAAAGACACAGCATCTGGTGTTCTTGGGTCCCTCCAGCCAGCTGCTTGTCTGGCCACCCTGGGGCTAAAACCTCGACTCACTCAGTCCTGGGATTGTCTCCCAGAGCTCTGCACTGGCCACTCCCTCCCGGGCTGCCAGGCTGTCCTCAGTAGTAGGTTAGCTTCTCTGTTTGGTTTTGTGGGTTCTGGTGCTCCAGAGGTTGCTCAGAGGCCCACTTTTACAAAATTTTGAAGTGGTGTGGGCTGGATCACTGTGGAAGTGCTGTTTCTACTCTGCCATCTTTGTCCCCCCCCCCCCCGTTATTATATATTTTTTGGTTTGTTTGTATATGGTTGTCAGATCTGAACCTCTGCTTAAGCCTAATAAATTTAAGGTTGTCTTACCTTTATGGTTTCTGTTTTGTGATAGAATCCTTTTGGGAAGCAATTACCTATCACATGAATACAAAACGTACAATTTCTCCCATAACATACTAGGATAAAAAAAGGGTAGGCAGGGATCAGAGTGAAGATGGCAGCATAGAAACAGGATGACTGTGGGGCTCTGGCTTCCACCTTCCCTAATTTATGTGAAAGGGGACACTGAACAAACTTCAGAGCTACAGAACTTACAAAATGACACAGTAAAGCTAATCTTCTGCTGAGTACAGCCCAGCAGATGGGCAGGAATTGGCCAGCACAGTGCTCTTCGAGCCAAGCTGAAGACCAAGTGAGCCATAGGATTGAGCCCCAGGGCAGGCCTGACCAGCAGCCTGCTGGAGAAACTTCAGAACACCAGTATCTGTGGCAATTTCCAGAATTATCTATAAATTCCTTAGATGCTAAGGACAAAGTGAGAGGTCAGTGCAGTATGGACTTTGGGACAGACTAGTTGGGAATGTGGTGGCCTCTTCCCCCAGGGTAAAGAAGCCACTGAGATGCCTCGGCCCAGCCACAGCCACACCGCAGCTTTAGTTCCTGACCTGGTGACTATAGGGTGATTGAGCAACCAGTCTGGGGGGGGGGGGTAATCGCTCTTGTTTAACCTTCTTGGATCTGGATTGCGGTCTAGGGGGGAGGTCTTGGGGTGTGTGACCAGCTTGCCAGAGCATGTGGAGACTTCAGAGAGGGCACCCTACTAATAACTTTGGCAGCTCAGAAAACCCCAGTATTTGGGACAGAAGCGCCCCTCTCTGGTGGTAGAGTGCTACTGTGGTAACAAGCCCAAAAGTCAAGTAATTGACTGGCAACATGCCCAGACAAAGGAAGCAAAACATTAAACTCCTATTTTGGGTACAAAAAGGATCAAAGCATGGAACAGGAGGAAGACAGTGACATCTGAACACTTACACCAAAAGCTTCAAAGAAATATCCAAGCTGGTTACAGGCCATAGAGGACCTTAAGAAGCAGATAAGAGAAGGGGAGGAAAAACTGGAAAGAGAAACAAAAAGGATGCAGGAAAAGTATGAAATGAGGGTCAACAGCCTGACAAAGGAAAATAACACCTTAAAAATAGAATAATTCAAATGGCAAAAGGTGCTCAAAAAGGCAATTAGGAGAGGAATGCCTTAAAAAGCTGAATTTGCCAGATGGAAAAAGAACCTCAAAAGCTCACTGAGGAGACTGATTCTTTCAGAATTAGGCTGGAGCAAATGGAAGCTAGTGACTTTATAAGAAATCAAGATGCTGTTAAACAGATCCATTCAAATGAAAGAATAGAAGGCAATGTGAAATATCTCATGGGAAAAATCACTGACCTGAAAAATAGATCCAGGAGAGATAATTTAAAAATTATTATACTACCTGAAAGCCATGATCAAAGAAAGAACCTCGAAACCATACTTCAAGAAATTCTCAAGGAAAATTGCCCTAATGTTTTAGACCCTGAGGACAAAATAAAGGTTGAAAGAATCCACCATCACCTCCTAAAAAAGATCCGAAATATAAAACTCCTAGGAATGTTGTAGCCAGGTTCCAGAGTTCCCAGATCAAGGAGAAAATATTACAAGCAGCCAGGAAGAAACAATATGAATATTGTGGAAACACAATCAGTATAACACAGGATAGGGCAGCTTCTATACTAAAGGATCGAAGGGCCTGAAGTATGATATTCCAGAGGTCAAAAGTGCTGGGATTAAAACCAAGAATCACCTACCCAGCAAACCTGAGTATCATATACCAGGGGAAAATATGGTCATTCAGTGGAATCGATGACTTTCAAGGATTCTTGAAGAAAAAAAAAAACAGAGTTTAATAGAAAATTTGAAATTCAGATACAAGAAGCAAAAGAAGCATGAGAAGGTAAACAGTGAAAAGAAATCATAAGGAACTTATCAAAGTTGAACCATCAACATTCCTACATGGGAAAATGATAATTATAACTGATGAAACTTTTCTCACTATGAAAAATAGTCTAAGGGAATATACATATACATATAGACATATATATATATATATACATATAGACATATATATATACATATATACATATATACACCTATTCTATATCAGAGGGTATATGGGAGTATGAATACATATGTAAATGCATGTACATATGTTTACATGTATACATGAACAGAACCAATTTAATAGGAAGGAATGATACTTAAAAGGTGAAATTAAAAGGTGAGAGAGGAATATAATGAGAGGAGATGGTGAGAGACAGAATGGGGTAAACTATATCATATAGAAGAGGCAAGGGAAATGGTTATGATGGAGGGGAAGAACAGGAAGCAAAAGGTAATGAGTCAACATTATTTGCTTTGAATTTGGCTCAGGAAGGGAATGACATGCACACTAAATATGTTATCTCACCCTACAGGAGGTAGCAGAAGGGGATGAGAGGGTGGATGATGGAAGGGAGGGCAGGCGGGAGGGGGGGAGATAAGCACCCACTTTTGAAAAGGGACAGGACCAAAGTAGACAACAGAACAAGTGGGAGGTGGGATAGGAGGAAGGGAAATATATTCAGTCCCTTACAATATATCTACTATGGTAATGTTTTGCATTAGCTACACACATACAATCTCAACTGAATTTCTTATCTTCCCAGTAAGGGTGGATGACAAGGGAGGAAGGGGAGGAATCTGGAATTCAATGTTTTAAATCCAAAAGTTAAGAACATATATCTACACATTATTATTATTAACACCATTTTACATATCATAGGGAAATAAGATATATAGGCACTGAGGCATAGAGATCCACCATGCTCTACTGGAAAAGTTGGAGGAGGTATGGGAGAAGATATGGGAGAGAGCAGATTGGAAGAAGGGATATCCTGTGGCATCGCTACTTTGGGGCAGTGGTAGGGGAAAACCGGGAGAAAATTTGTAACTCAAAATCTGGCAGAAATGCATGATGTTAACCAAAAGTTAATAAAGCATTTAATATATACATATATATGTATATATATATATATATTTAATATGTACATATATATATATATATGATAAAAGGGGAGGCAGGTTTCCATAAGCCTGCAGATCTTTATGATTGATGGTAGGAATTCTCAAACTGTTTTGGAGTCAAGACTGTTTACACTATTAAAAGTTATTGGGGGTGGCTAGGTGGCTCAGTGAGTAGAGCGTCAGCCCTGAAGTCAGAAGGACCTGAATTCAGATCCGGCCTCAGACACATAACGCACACACACGCGCGCGCGCGAGCGCACACACACACACACACACACACACACACACACACACACACACACCCTAGCTGTGTGGCCTTGGGCAAGTTACTTAACCCCAATTGCCCTCCAAAAACCAAAAAAAAAAAAAGTTATTGAATACCAACTATGGAGCTTTATTCATGTAGCTCTATCTGCCTCTGTGTTTGCCATATTAGAAATTAAATTGAGTTCATATGATTTTGGATACAGTTTTGAGCTAAGGCATCTCAGGGGTTCTGCTGAGGGTCCTTGGACCACACTCTGAGCATCTGCAGACCACAGCATGGATTTGTTTTTTGAGTGTCTAGTAAGTTCAGCCTCTAGCTCTCGAAGCTATCTATGATCCTTTTTTACCTTTCTTATATTCTTTTCATTTTTAAAATAATCACTCAGGGGGTGGGGCGGAGCCAATATGGCAGAGTACAAACAGCACGTCCAAGGTGCTCTCTCCCACACCACTTCAAAATCATGTAAAAGGGGACTCTGAACAACTTCTGGAGCCCCAGCACCCACAGAACGACACAGAGAAGCTAACCTCCTGCAGAGGACAGCCTGGTAGCCCTGCAGGGAGTGGCTAGCAAAGTGCTCTGGGAGCCGACAGTGCAGTGCTCTAGGAGCCGAGCCCAAGACCACATGAGCCGCAGGTTTAGCCCCAGGGTGGCCTGTCCAGCAGCCAGCTGGAGGGACCCCAGAAGACCAGCAGCTGTGGTGATTAGAGAAATATCAACACAGATATGCCTAGGACAAAGTAAGAGGTGAGTGCCCTATAGAATTTGGGACCAGTATTTCAGAGCAAATCAGCTTCTTCCCCTGGGGGTGAGAACCCATTGAGGAGCTGCAGCACAGCCATCATTTTGCAGCCTTAGTTGCAGCCTCAGCTCCTGGCCTGAGAACTGTAGGGAGATCCAGTGATCATTCTGGGGGGGGGGGGTAATCGCTCTTGCTTTAACCTGCTTGGATCTAGATTGTGGTCTGGGGCGGGGGAGGTCTGGAGTGGGTATCCAGCTTGCCAGAGCGTGTGGAGGTGTCACAGAGGCCACCCAAATAATACCTCCAGAGGTTGTGAATACCCCAACTTTGAGATGGAAGCTCCCCTGTCTGGTGGCAGAATCCTACTGTGGCAACAAGCCCAAAAGAAGTAATTAAGTGGCAACATGCCTAGGCAAAGGGAACAAAATAAACAGAAAAATTGAACATTAGACTCCTATTTTCAGGGAAAGGAGGATCAAAGCATGGAACAGGAGGACTGTGAGATCAGCAATCCTGCACGAAAAGCCCCAAATGAAAATATGAGCAGGTTACAAGACCTTAAGAAGAATTTTACAAATCAAATAAGTGAAGTGGAGGAAAATTTGGGAAGAGAAATGAAAAGGATGCAGGAAACGTATGAAATGAGAGTCAACAGCCTGACTGAAGAAAATGACACTTTAAAAAATAGACAAACTCAAATGGCAAAAGAGGCTCAAAAGGGCAATGAGGAGAAGAATGCCTTAAAAAGCCGAATTTGCCAGATGGAAAAATAATCTCAAAAGCTCATTGAGGAGATTCATTCCATCAGAGTTAGACTGGAGCAAATGGAAGAAAGTGACTTTATGAGAAATCAAGATGCTGTTAAACAGATCCAAACAAATGAAAGAATAGAAGGGAAAATGAAATACCTCATGGGAAAAACCAATGACCCGGAAAAATTGATCCAGGAGAGATGATTTAAAAATTACTAGACTACCTGAAAGCCATGAACAAAGAAAGAACCTAGAAATCATCCTTCAAGAAATTCTCAAGGAAAATTGCCCTGGTGTTTTAGACCCAGAGGGCAAAATACAGGTTGAAAGAATCCACTGATTACCTCCTGAAAAAAATCCCAAAAATAAAACACATAGGAATATGATAGCTAGGTTCCAGAATTCCCAGATCAAGGAGAAAACTCTACAAGCAGCAAGGAAGAAACAATTTCAATATTGTAGAAACACAATCAGAATAGCACAGGACCTGGCAGCTTCTACACTGAGGGATTGAAGGGCATGGAATATAATATTCCACAGGGCTAAAGTCCTGGGATTAAAACCAAGAGTCACCTACCAAGCAAAACTGAGTATCTTGTTTCAGGGGAAAATATGGTTATTCAGTGGAATAGAGGACTTTCAAACATTCTTGAGGAAAAAAGTAGAGTTGAATAAAAAATTTGACATTCAGACATAAAAAGCAAGAGATGCTTGAGAAGGTAATCAAGGAAAAGAAATCAAATGAAACTTATCAAAGTTGAACTATTTGCATTCTTACATGGAAAGACATTAACTGTGACTGATGAAACCTTTCTCATTATGAAAATAATTGAAGAATTGTGTATGGTCATATGAATACATATGTGAATGTGTGTATATATGTTTACAGGTATACAATGATAGAGGGCACATGGTACTTAAGTGATCAAGTTAAGAGTTTTGGGAGGAAAGTGGCAAGAGGAGATGCAGGGTGACAGGGTAGGGTAAATAATCTCATGTAGAAGAGGCAAGGGGAAGTGGTTGCAGGGGAGGGGAAGAACAAGAAAGCAAAAAGCCAAAACCTCATTCTCATTGAATTTGGCTCAGGGACAGAATGGCATACATACTAAATGGGATATCTCACCCTGCAGGAGAGTAGGGGGGAAGGGGATGAGAAGGCAGATGATGGAGGGGAGGGCATTCTTGGGGAAGTGGTGGTTGGAAGTACCCACATTTGAAAAGGGACAGGATCAAAGTAGGGAATGTACCAGGTGGGGGGGTGGGATGGGTGGGAGGGAAATATAACCAGTCTTTTACAATATATCTACTATGGTAATATTTTGCATAGTTATACATGTAAAACATACTGAATTGCTCATCTTCCCAGTGGGATTCTGTGACAATGGAGGAAGGGAATGGATCTGGGAATTGAAGTTTTAAAATTAAATGTTTCAAATATATATAAATACTATTATTAATACTATTTTGCATGTAATTGGGAGATAAGATGTGCAGGCATTGTGGCACAGAGATTCACCTTGCCCTAATGGCAAAGTCAAAGGGGGTATGGGAGAAGATATGGGAGAGAGCTGATTGGATGAGGGGATATCTAGTGGGCCTGCTATTCTGGGGTGGTGGGTAGGGGAAAATTGGGGAAAAATGTAACTCAAAATCTGGCAGAAATGAATGATGTAAACCACAAGTTAATGAAGCATTTGTTAAAAAATAATAACCCCTCAATCATCTTTTTTTTTCATTTCTTCCCTACCCTGTCCCAGTCTCCCCTTGATCTCCCATGTTCCCAACCTATTGGAAAAAAGAAAAACCAATGAGGTCTTTGTCGCTGTTGTGAATATTCAAGCAAGACACATCCCCACATTGATTATACAAAAATAGATGTGTTTTTCTGCATTTTTATTCTGTCTCCTGGCTGTCTTGGGGTAGAATGAATCAGCTTTCTAGAATGGTACCTGGACAGAGTTCTGAAGTCTTTCAACATTTTGAAAATCATCTCTTTTGGTAATATTACTCTTTCTCTTGTCCTCCCCACCCAAAAATCACGGAATTGTATGCAGAGCGAAATATCTTTATAAGGACATAAATGCACAATTTTCATATTGGATACCTAAGAAGAGACACAGGATGGATCTCCTCTAGGCCCTTGTAAATACTACTCTGCTCCTGTCCTTTCAATTCATCTGGAATCTTTCTTTTCTTGCCTGGATTCTTTCTTCTTTTTGTCCTGAATGTGCAGTGGGAGGGAACAGTATGCTGACAAAGTCCCTGCAGGAGAAGAGGATCCCAATATTGGCTCCAAGCAGGAGCACTATCCTTGAGACTCATAAGTCCCTGTTTGAAGATGAATTTAGTGTTTATATAAATGGCTTCAACTGGTCTCAACCACTGATTGCTATGGTGACTAGTCTGTTTCCATAGAAACCCTGAATCCTGCTGAGCTAACTCCATATTAGTCCTACATTATGACTGCTCAGCTAAAAGGAGAGGTGGGCTTCTTCCCCACTTTGCTCTGAACAGGCAGGTAGGCATAATTCTAAATCCCCCAGCACGACCAAACAACAGGAGATATGCACATATCACACACACACACACACACACACACACAGGTGTGTAAAGTTGTGTGTGTACGTGCATGTGTATTAAGCATCAGCAGATCTAAATCACTCGTTGCCATGGTTCCCTGTCTCCAAAGATGTCTTCCACCAATTCTGTATTGCCCTCTTGCCAACTTCAGCCCTGTGTTATAAAGACTAGGACAAGAAGAGGAGTGGGCTTCTGTTTAGCTTGGCTCTGAACAGATAGTTGGAAACAGGCATAAATCACTACTTCTGGAGAATGATAAGAGATGCTTACACAGAGACACAGAACTATGCATACAGTATAAGAAACAGGAAAAGCCCAGTGACAGAGAAATAAAGAAGCTTACTTTTCTATCAGTCATTCCTCTTCCCAACAAGCTTGTATGGCTGAGGCTACATTTCCCACTCTTTCTTGGAGCTTCCCAACTTTGGGAGGCAGTTATCCTCACAAGCTTATTTTCAGGAAATAATGAGAAGTAAAAGTAGAAGGCTAGTCAGTGAGCCATGGCTCTCTCAAGTCAAACTGCTGATTCAATTTTTTCCTAGAAAGTTATCCCAGAGTAAGTCTCTCAGTTCTAAGTGATATTTTAAAAAAAATAGAATTCAATGGTTCTGTTCCTACACATCTGAGCCCCAAGGCAAAAAAGTGCTCTGGCAAAGTATGAGAAAGTGGTAAAATTGATATCTCTCTTTGTCCTCAATGAAACTTCTCTGTTATTAAGTCTGCTACATTTGCACAATGCCATACCTAGGCAGCAAAACAAGAGTTAGCCACATTTATCATAATAAACAGCTTAAAGGACAAGTTAGCAGAAAGGTGGGAGCGACAAAGAGAAGTTACAAGAGATAGGCACATGGCAGCTTGAAGTATTGTTGTTCAGTCATGTCTGACTCTTCAGAACCTCAGAGTCCATAGCATTCCAGGCCCTTCTACCATCCATTACTTCCCAAAGTCTGTTCAAACTTAGATTCCTTCTTTCCATCTCAGCCTCTGCCATTTCTTTCACCTTTTCCACCATCAGGGTCTTTCCCCATGGGTCCTGACTTCTCATTTTGTGCCCAAAGTATTTCAACTACAGGTTCAGTATTTGACCTTCCAGTGAATTGTCTGAATTAATTTCCATATCAGTATTGACTGATTTGATCTCCTTGCTGTCCAAGGTACTCTCCAAAGTCTTCTCCATGGGGCAGGTAGGTGGCACAGTGAATAGAGCACTGGCCCTGGAGTCAGGAAGATCTGAGTTCAAATCTGGCTTCCAACACTTAACACTTAGTAACTGTGTGACCTTGGGCAAGTCACTTAACCCCAATTGCCCTGCCTTCCCCCCTCCAAAAATACAAAGTCTTCTCCAGCACTACAATTTTAAAGTGCTAATTCTGTGGTGCTCAGCTTGAAATAGTAGGAGAGAAATGAGAGATGGGGAAAGAAAATTCACCTGCTCTAGGCTCAGTAATCCTAACAGTTCCAACAATGGGAACTTTCTGTATGGGGACTTTCATCACGTAACTTCAGTCTGTGCCTGGCACATAGTAGGAAATTAATTGATTCTTGTTGATCAATAATGTTTATGGCAGCTGCTTCCTTCCCCAACTTTTGGACTCCATTTCTGTCCCCTGTCACTTGTACCCTGCTCCTATTCCCCTAGCACAGGCAAATCTCATCAGTGACTTCATCTTTCTTTCTCCCTGTCCTCCAATAGGAAGGGTCAGCCTGTCCAAATCCAGAGCTTGTCAGTTACGTGGACTGGGAAACTTTTCTACAATTCTAAAAGGGAGAGATACAAATATGTACACATACACACACACATACATGTAAATGCAATATACATGTATACATTTCACATGCACATAGACACAAATATAAACATATATAGATATATACACAAACACATTATAATGCATATGTTATATATCCATAAAACATGTGTGTCTACTTTATATTTTAAAGAATGTAAACTCTTTGAGGGCAAGAATTGTTTCATTTTGCCTTTGTAATTCTCCATGTATAGCACATAATGAGATGTAACTAAATGTTTGTGTTTTGTTTTTGATTGATTGAAAGGTTTAGGTGTAACTTCCCCTAGAATCAGAGTAATGGACTAAAAATCTTCAAATATCCCTTCCAGAACATAGCTAGGAACTTGGAGGTAAGAACTTGTCCCGGTAGGCCAAATGTGCAGCTAAGGTTTACATAAGATTTGATAGAGTAGTTCCCTCACAACAACCTGTAATGAAAGAGCCTGGAAATTCACTACTATTCATTCATGAAAACCTGTGAGTTTAACTCATACGTGCTCAATAGGTCCTCACTGAGAGATTATTTACTCTTATTATACATAGACTTTTTTTGCTGTTTCAAATTCTGTCCATGGGAACTTATTTTGTTTTTATTTTAGACTTAAAAATCTTACTTACAGAGAAAGTAAATATTTCCATATACAAAGCAGAACAGAGAAAGAGGATTGTTTGTAAAATCTCAAATCTCCGTTATGAACAACTTACTTATAACAACAACTTATTTCTTTAAAAGAAATACATATACCAGAGGGCGGAGTCAAGATGGTGGGACTTGGACAGCACTTCCGCAGGGCTCTGGCTCCCACCTTCCCCAATTAATGTAAAAGGGGACTCTGAACAAACTTTGTAGCTTCAGAACCCACAAAATGACACAGAGAAGCTAACCTCCTGCTGAGGAAAGCCTGGCAGGCTGGCAGGAAACAGCCAGCACAGTGCTCTGGGAGACAAGCCCAGGCCCAAGTAAGCCAGAGGATTGAGCCCCAAGCCTGTTGGAGGGACTTCCGAACACCAGCCTCTGTGGCCATTTCCAGAATTATAAACACATAGATGCTAAGGACAAAGTGAGAGGTCAGTGCAGTATGGACTTTTGGGACACACTAGTTGGGAGTGTGTTGGCCACAGGCCCCCGGGGAGAGAAGCCGTTGAGAAGCTTTGTCGAAGCCACAGGCACACAGCAGCTTCAGCTCCTGGCCTGGAGACTGTAAGGGGACTGGGCAACCAGTCTGGAGGGTAATCGCTCTTGCTTTAACCTTCTTGGATCTGGATTGCAGTCTAGGGTGGAGGTCTTGGGGTGTGTGACCAGCTTGCCAGAGCATGTGGAGGCTTCAGAGAGGGCATCCAACTAATACCTTTGGCAGCTGAGAAAAACCCAGCATTTGGGACAGAAGCTCCCCTGTCTGGTGGCAGAGTCCTACTGTGGCAAAAAGCCCAAAAGTCAAGTAATTGAGTGGCAACATGCCCAGACGAAGGAAGCAAAACAAACAGAAGAACCCAACATTAGATTCCAATTTTGGGGACAAAAAGGAACAAAGTATAGAACAGGAGTAAGACAATGAAGCCTGAACTGCTGCACCAAAAGCTTCAAAGAAAATATGAGCTGGTTACAGGCCATAGTGGACCTTAAGAAGAAGATAAGGGAAGTGGAAGAAAAATTGGGAAGAGAAATGGAAACGATGCAAGAAAATTATGAAATGAGACTCAACAGCCTGACAGAGGAAAATGACACCTTAAAATAGAATAACTCAAATGGCAAAAGATGCTCAAAAAGGCAATGAGGAGAAGAATGCCTTAAAAAGATGAATTTGCTAGATGGAAGCTCGCTGAGGAGAATCATTCCTTCAGAATTAGATTGGAGCAAGTGGAAGCTAGTGACTATGAGAAATCAAGATGCTGTTAAACAGATAAAAACAAATGAAAGAATAGAAGGCAATGTGAAATATCTCATGGGAAAAACCACTGACCTGTAAAATATATCCAGGAGAGATAAATTAGAATTTATTGCACTACCTGAAAGCCATGATCAACAAAAAAACCTAGCAATCATCCCGGAAGAAATTATCAAAAAAAATAAATAAATAAATAAACTGCCCTGATGTTTTAGACCCAGAGGGCAAAATAGAGCTTGAAAGAATCCACCAAACACCTCCTAAAAAGATCCCAAAAAGGAAACGCCTAGGAATAATATAGCCAGGTTCCAAAATTTCCAGATCAAGGAGAGAATATTAAGAGTGCCCAGGAAGAAACAATTTGATTATTGTGGAAACACAATCAGTATAACACAGGATCTGGCAGCTTCTACACTGAAGGATCGAAGGGCCTGGAATTTTATATTCCAGAGGTCAAAGGAGCTGAGATTGAAACCAAGAATCACTTACCCAGCAAAACTGAGTATCATGTTTCAGGGGAAAATATGGTCATTCAGTAGAATAGAGGAATTTCAAGTATTCTTGAAGAGAAAAACCAGAGTTGAATAGAAAAATTTACATTTAGATATAAGAAGCAAGAGAAGCATGAGAAGGTAAACAGGGAAAAGAAATCATAAAGAAATGATCAAAGTTGAACTATTTACATTCCTACATGGAAAACGATAATTGTAAATGATGAAAATTTTCTCAGTATGAAAATAGTTGAAGGGAATAGAAGGCTCATGAATACATATGTGAGTATTTGTATACATGTTTTCAGGAATACATAGACAGAGGGCACAGGGCAATTTTTTTTTCTTTTTGGAGGGCAATTGGGGTTAAGTAACTTGCCCAAGGTTACAAGGCTAGGTTTTTGTTTGCGTGTGTTAAGTGTCTGAGACTGGATTGGAACTCAGGTCCTTCTGACTCCAGGGCTGATGCTCTACTCACTGCGCCTCATAGCCGCCCCTGCACAGGGCAAATTTAATAGGAAGGGATGATACTTAAAAGGTAAAATTAAGAGGTGAGAGATGAATATGAGAGGAGATGGGGAGAGACAAAATGGGGTAAACTATCTCATATAAAAGACGCAAGGGGAAATGATTATGATGGAGGGGAAGAACAGGAAGGCAAAACAGAATAGATCAACCTTATTCGCATTGAATTTTCCTCAGGAAGCGAATGACATACAGACTAAATATGGTTTCTCACCCTACAGGAGAGCAGGGGGGGAAGGGGATGAAAGGGGGGATGATAGAAGGGAGGGTAGGCTGGGGGGAGGGAAGTTGGAAGCACCAACTTTTGAAAAGGGACTGGACCAAAGTAGACAATAGAACAAGTGGGAGGTGGGATAGGAGGGAGGGAAATATAATCAGTCTTTTATACTATATCTATTATGGTATTTTTTGCATTAGATACACACATACAATCTATATTGAATGGCTTATCTTCCCAGTAGTGGTGGGTGACAAGGGAGGAAGGTAATTAATCTGGAATCTAAAGTTTTAAAAGGAAATGTTTAATATATATTATATATATTATATATAAATATTAATTCTGATCCTGCTCTTTTTATACATCATTAGTTTATACAAGCTCTGTCAGGTTTATGTAAAGTATCATTTTCATCATTTCTTACAGAGCAATAATATCCCATTGCCTTGATATACCATAATTTAATTTTTTTTTAATTTTGCATTCTTTTTTAAGTTTACGTCATTCATTTCCACAAGACCTTGAGTTACAAATTTTCTCCCCATTTTCCCCCTACCCACCACCCCAAGACAGCGATCCCACTGAATATCCCCTCCCACAATCAGCTCTCTCCCTTATCTTCCCCCATGCCACTTTCAAATTTCAGGTAGGGAATGGTGGATTTCTATGCCGCAGTGCTGTATATCTTATTTCCCAGTTACACGTAAAATAATGATGATGATGATGATGATGATGATGATGATGATGATGATGATGATAACATATTTTTAAACATTTGATTTTAAAACTTTGAATTCCAGATTCTTTCCCTTCCTCGCTTGTGACCCACCCTTACTGGGAAGATAAGCAACTCAGTATAGGCTGTACATGTGTAGGTATACAAAACATTACAATAGCACATATATTTTAAAAGATTGACTATAATTCCCTCCCTCCCGTCCAACCCCCACTTGTTCTATTCTCTACTTTGATTCTGTCCCTTTTCAAAAGTGGGTGCTTCCAATGTCCCTCCTCCCCAACCTGACCTCCCCTCCATCATCCCCCTTCTCTTCCCCTTCCCCCTACTCTTCTGTAGGGTGAGATACCTTATTTGGTGTGTGTATGTTATTCCCTACCTAAGCCAAACTCATTGAGAGTAAGGTTTACCCATTCCCTTTTGCTTTTCTGTTCTTTCCCTCCTTTGCAACAGTTTTCCCTTGCCTCTCCTATATGAGATAATTTACCCCATTCTGTCTCTCCCCATTTCCCCTTATTATATTCCTCTCTCATATCTTAATTTCACCTTTTATGTATCCCTCTCTATTGAACAGGTCCTGTGGCCCTCTGTCCATATATATGCATGTATACCTGTAAACATACACACACATATATATGTATATATATATATTCATATCCCCTCCAATATAGACATATGTATGTATGTATGTATGTATGTATGTATGTATGTATGTATACACGTTTCTATTCCCTTCAACTATTTTCACACTGAGAAAAGTTTCATAAGTTATAATTATCATTTTTCAATGTAGGCATGCATGTAGTTCAACTTTGATAAGTTCCTTATGATTTCTTTTCCCTGTTTACCTTCTCATGCTTCACTTGCTTCTTGTAACTGGATGTCAAATTTTCTATTCAATTCTGTTTTTTTCATAAAGAATACTTGAACGTCTTCTATTCCATTGAATGACCTTATTTTCCTCTGAAACATGATTTTCAGTTTTGCTGGGTAGGTGGTTCTTGGTTTTAATCCCAGCTCCTTTGACCTCTGGAATATCATATCCCAAGACCTTCAATACTTCAGTGTAGAAGCTACCAGATCCTGTGTTATCCTGCTTGTGTTTCCACAGTTTTCAAATTGTTTCTTCTTGGTTCCTTGTAACATGTTCTTCTTGATCTGGGAACTCCAGAACCTGGCTATATTATTCCTAGGAATTTTTTTTTTTTTTTAGGGGGGATCATTTTCAGGAGTTAATAGATGGATTCTTTCAACCTCTATTTTGCCCTCTGGCAAAATATGAGGGAAATTTTCCTTGAGAACTTCTTCTAGGATAATTTCTAGGTTTTTTTTTTTGATCATGGCTTTCAGGTAATCCAATAATTTTAAAATTATCCCTCCTGCATCTATTTTCCAGGTCAGTTTTTTTTTTTTCAGTGAGATATTTCACAGTGCCTTCCATTTTTTTTTCATTTTTTTTTGCATCTGTTTAATAGTATCTTGATTTCTCATGAAGTCACTAGCTTCCATTTGTTCCAATTCAGTTCTGAAGGAATGATTTTCCTCAGTGAGCTTTTGAGATTGTTTTTCCATCTGGCAAATTTGGCTTTTTAAGGCATTCTTCTCCTCATTGGCTTTTTGAGCCTCTTTTGCCATTTGAGTTAGTCTGTTTTTTCAGGTGTTATTTTCCTCAGTCAGGTTGTTGATTCTCATTTTATTATTTTCTTGCATCATTCTCATTTCTCTTCCCAGTTTTTCCTCCACTTCTCTTATTTGGTTTTCAAAATCCTTCTTAAGCTTCTCTTTGTTATGTAAGCACCTTATTCTTTTCTTGAAAGATTCTGGTGCAGGAGTTTTGACTTCACTGTCTTCCTCCTGTTCCATGCTTTGATCCTTTTTGTCCCCAAAAAAGTTCAAAATTGAATTACTGTACTTGCCTTGCTTTCCCCTCTTGCTCATGTTGCCACTCAATTACTTGACTTTTGAGCTTTGTGCCATAGTATAACTCTGCTACCAGAGAGGGAGATTTGATCCAAATCCCTAGGGTTTTCACAGCTGCTGGAGCTATTTGTTGGGTGCCTCCTTTGAAGCCTCCCCACTCTCTGGCAAACGGGTCACACACCCCAGGACCTCCACCCTAGACCACAATCCTGATGCAAACAGGTTAAGGCAAGAGCAATTACCCCAAGCCTTGTTGCTTGGTCCCCCTAAAATCTCTCTCCCAGGAGTTATGATGCAGCCATGTGTTGGCAGCATCAAAGCCCCCACTCCTCTGCCACTTCTCCCTCTAGGGGGGTAAAGGCCTTACCACCCTCCCAATACTGAATTTAACTCTCAATTTTTCCTTAGCATTTATGGCTTAATAATTTTGGAAACTGCCACAGCTGCTGGTTATCTCAAGTCCCTGCTGGTTGTGGCCACCCTAAAGCTAAAACTTTGGGCTCTGGTGGGGTTGGGCTCAGCTACAAGAGTGATGTACTGACCACTTCATGCTGGACTGGTGGACTGTATTCAGCAGTAGGTTAGTTTCCCTCTGTCATTTTGTGGGTTTTCTGTACCTCAATAGTTTGTCTAGAGTCATTTTTTACATGAATTGGAGGAGACAGAAGCCAGATCTGCATGGAAGTCCTGTTTCCACTTCACTGTCTACATGACTTCTTTATTTAGACAAAATGAATACCTAATTTTAGCTTCATAATTATGACTTTTTAATTGTCACCATTTGACTGAAAACTATTGACTCCCTAATTTTGACAGTTTGACTCAAAGCTTTTCTGTGTCATTTTGTTGGCTCTGTAATTTCAAATTTTTTTCAGTCACCTTTTACATGAATTGGACTCCATAGACTTTTAATAAGCATGGTGATTCAGTTCCCCATCGTTCAGCACACTAGAAACAGCAAATTAGAAAAAGTCAGGAGGGCTAGTAGAGGCAAGCACACAGATATTAATGATAAATGGTAACTGATACCTACTCTAAGGGGAGAGAAACCCCATAAAAAGAAAGAAAAGCACCAAGCCCAAAGGAAAGCAGCCTTGAGCCCATTTAGTATGAGGGGCCTTTAGTATAATAACTGTATGTAAAAATGATAACCTGTGAATACAATAAAAGTGAAAACTTCTCAAGTAACATTCCAGAAATCTGAACAAAACTGTAATAAAGTACCAAAGACTTAATAACCTGGGCTGGGAATCTAGGACCCTTGCCTTACTTCCCTGGTCATAAGTTGAAGCTTTTGCTAAGCTTAACTAATGTGTAGGAGGGAAAATTATATACCCTGCAAATCTAACCACTGGCCCAAATTTTCCAGACTTATTTCACTGACTACCATCTGACCTGAACAAATATAACATTGGAACTCCTTTTGCAGAACTCTGGGCAGGTCACCATGTCCTAAAATCTCCATGATTCATAAAATGTTGTCTGCTTTCATATCTATATTGATATTGTTAGAACATTTATCTTCTGTTTTCATATCTAAGTTGATGACATATTTTGTGTGTTTATATGTCACCTAGATATGTACCTTCTCCCTTTTGATATTACTGACATTTTACTTGCAATGACAACAATTTTTTAGGGTTAAGATTGTGTGCCTCAATTTCTAATTAACTGGAACAGAATAGAATAAGGGAGGGGGGAAGGGGGGGGGTCTATTGGTTATATAAACAAGCTTTGCATTTTGTATTTTGCCTCTCCTACTAGATTGCCTCTAGTAGAAAGACCTCTCTTCTTGCAAGAAGAAACACTTATATAAATCCTTCCTGCCTCTACTTGGAGATATCTCTGCCTATTTTATTTTGGATAAGGGCCGTTCTTGTCCCACACACCTGACACATCAAAAACAAAAGATTAAACTATGCTTGTCATGTATTTAAGAAAGCTAAGGAGAGACAAGATGGGGGAATGGAAGCATTAACTTTTCTAAGCTCTTCTATGAACCCAGTAACTAAACTTTAAAAAGTGAATCTGAATGGATTTTTGAATGATGGGATCCCTTGGGAGATGGAGCATGGCAGATTCCCAGTCCAGGAAAGTGCCCATGTAGGTCTGAACAGGGGGAGCATAGAGCACACCAGGAGGCACCATTTTGGAACTGATAGCAGACTATATCTGAGTGGGAAGGAGCCCCAGCCAGCCGACTCACCCACCGCAAGGGCGATTCAAAATCATTTCGCCACAGGACAGAGGATAAGGCAGAGCTGCGTAAGAGAAAGCAAAGGGTCCGAAGCAGTGATAGCAGCTTCTTCTGGGACTACCATCCCGCACCCTCGATGCTTAAAAATCACATACATAATCTTCAAAGAGCCAAGATGACAAAGTAAACCCTAGCTGCTCTGATTCCCACTCCCTGACCCAGAAAACCCAGAGATAAATTTGCCACCCAGAGTAAAATCCTGAAATAGTGGAAATAGCCTCAGGCTTATGAGTCACTGAGAAAGGGTGTAACTGAGGCAGTAAGGAGTGTTAAGTGAAGGGTGGCAGGGGTCCCAACAAGCCCTACCGTAGCTGACCAGCAAGAGCTCCTAAAGGCCAGGGTGGTGGAGCCAGCAAGGCGCTAATAACACAAACCCAGGTGTTTCTTATCACCGCCAGGGGAATCTGAAGACACCAGTGCTGCCAGCCTCCAGCTGCTGAGCCTGCCTGAGCTGTAGCCCAGGGGCACAGAGGTGGAAACCAGAAGTGGTCAAACCATCCCTCCCCCATAGATTACTCTGTGAACATCAGGGTAACTCAGGGGAAACACTGAGAGTCCTGGCCTTGGCCTCAGTCTATATAGTTAGAGGCTACAGCACACAAAATTAACAACCATTATCTCCAAGCCTGAGAAGTGCCATACATCTGTACCCCAGAAGCTGATATCCACTCTAAAAACTCAGGACATAGACAATCACAATGGGCAAGAAAGAATCTGTGAAATATAGATCTATACAATACTTCTATAGTGAGCAGGAACAACCAAATTCAGAGGACAACTTGTACTCTATACTCTCACCTAAGACTATAGAAGGAAATATGAACTGGTCTCAAGCCCAAAAAGCATTCTTGGAGGAGCTCAAAAAAATTTAAAAGCCAAAACAGAGAAGTAGAAGATAAATTTAAATCTAAAGTGAACAAATTAGAAAAAAAAATCTCACTGGAAAGAACAAATCCTTAAAAAGTAAAATTGGTGAACTGGGATGGGAGGTTCAAAATCTAACTGGAGAAAATAACTCCCTGGGGGTGGAGTCAAGATGGTCAGAGTAGAAACAGGACTTCTGCTTGGCTCTGGCTTCCACCTCCCCCAATTCATGTAAAAGGAGACTCTGAAGAAAATTTGGAGCTACAGAAACCACAAAATGACATACAGTAGCTAAACTCCCACTGAGGACAGCCTGGCAGGAGAGCAAGAAATGGTCAGTGCAGTGTTCTGGGAGCCGAACACAGCCCCTCTCAAGCCAGAGGTTTTAGCCTCAGGACAGGCCTGACCATCCATTGCCTGGAGGGACTTCAGATGACCAGCGGCTGTGGCAGTTTCCAGAATTATCAACACATAGATGCTAAGGACAAAGTGAGAGGACAGTGCAGTGTGTACTTTGGGATACAGTAGTTCAGGAGTGTAGTTGTCTTCCCCCCAGCCACCCCCCCCCCCGGGGCCAAGAAGCAGCTGAGGCTCAGCAGCCATGTAGCCGCTGCCATGTGACTGCTTCAGCTCCTGGCCTGCAGCTTGTAGGAGAACCAAGTAACTAGTCTGAGTGGTAATCATTCTTGCTTCAACCTCCTTGGAACAGGATTGCAATTTAGGGTAGAAGTCCTGGGGGGTGTGACCAGCTTGCCAGAGAGTGTGGAAGTTTCAGAGAAGGTACCCAACTAATTACTTTGGCAGATGAGAAAAGCTTGGTGATAGTGACAAAGCTTCCCTGTCTGGTAGCAGAGTCCTACTGTGGAAAAAGGCCAAAAGTCAAGTAATTCAATGGCAACATGAGCAGGCAAAAGAAACAAAGCAAACAGAGAAATCCTACAGTCCTATTTTGGGAACAAAAAGGACCAAGCATAGAACAGGAGAAAGACAGTGAAGTCAGACCTCCTACATCAAAAGCCTCCAATAAAAATATGAGCTGGTTACTGGCCATAGAGGATGTCAAGAAGGATTTTGAAAAAAAAAATTAAAGAGGTGGAGGAAAAAATTGGGAAAAGAAATGAGGACACAAGAAAATTATGAAATGAGAGTCAACAATCTGACTGAAGAAAATAACACCTTAAAATAGACTAATTCAAATGGCAGAAGAGGCTCAAAAAGCCAATGAGGAGAAGAATACTTTAAAAAGCTGAATTTGCCAGATGGATAAAGAATCTCAAAAGCTCACTGAGGAGAATCATTGCTTCAGAAGTATATTGCAGCAAATGAAAGCTAGTGACTTTTTGAGTAAGCAAGATACTATTAAAGAGATCCAAACAAATGAAAAAATAGAAGGCATGGTAAAATATCTCATTGGGAAAACCACTGACCTGGAAAATAGATGCAGGAGGGATAATTTAAAAATTACTGGACTATCTAAAAGCCATGATCAAAAAAAGAACCTAGAAAGCATCCTTCAAGAAATTCTCAAGGAAAATATCTCTGATATATTAGAACCAGAGTGCAAAATAGAGGTTGAAAGAATCCACCAATCACCTCCTGAAAAAAGACCCCCCCAAAAAACCTCCCAGGAATATTATAGCCAGGTTCCAGAGTTCCAGGATCAAGGAAAAAGTATTACAAGCATCCAGGAATAAACTATTTGAATATTGTGGAAACACAATCAGGATAGCACAGGATCTGGCAGCTTCTACACTGAATGATCAAAGGGCTTGGGATATGATATTCCAGAGGTCAAAATAGTTGGGATTAAACCAAGAATTGCCTACCCAGCAAAACTGAGTATCATGTTTCAGGGGGAAACATGGTCATTCAATGGAATAGAGGACTTGCAAGGATTCTTGATGAAAAAACCAGCGTTGAATCAAAAATTTGACATTCAGATACACGAATCAAGAGAAGCTTGACAAGGTAAACATGGAAAAATAATCATAAGGAACTTATTAAAGTTGAACTATTTACATTCCTACATGGAAAAACAATAATTAGAACTGATGATACTTTTCTCAGTATGAGAATAGTTGAAGGGAATAGAAATGTATGTATGTATGTGTGTGTATGTATGTATATATCAATTTTCTCATTGAATTTGGCTTAGGGAGGGAATGTTATACACACTAAATAGGGTATCTCACCTACAGGAGAGTAGGGAGGAAGGGGATGAGAGGGAGGATGATGGAAGGGAGTGCAGGCTTGGGGGGGGGGGAGGGAAGTTGGCACACCCACGTTTGAAAAAGGACATGATCAAAGTAGAGAATAGAACAAGTGGGAGGTGGGATAGGAGGGAGGGAAATATAGTCAGTCTTTTACAATATATCCACTATGGAAATGTTTTGCAATGCTACACATATAAAACCTATACTGAATTCCTTATCTTCACAGTAAGGTTGTGTGACAAGGGAGGAAGGGAATGAATCTAGAATTCAAAGTTTTAAAATAAAATGTTTAAATATATATATATATATATATATATATATATATATATATATATATACTATTAATATTATTTTACATGTAACTGGGAAATAAGATATTTTACATGTAACTGGGAAATAAGGCACTGGGGCATAGAGATCCACAATGCCCTACTGGAAAGTTGGCGGGGGTACAGGGATAGCAGGGGGTACAGGAGATAGCAGATTAGAGCAGAGGATATCCATTGGGATTGCTATTTTGGGGTGGTGGGTAGGGGGAAAATGAGGAGTAAATTTTTAACTCAAAATCTTGCAGAAATGAATGATGTAAACCAGAAGTTAATAAAGCATTTGCTTAAAATTTTTAAAAAGGGAAAAATGAAAATACCTCCTTAAAAATTCAAACTGCATATATGGAAGAGGAACTTCAAAAACTAACCAAGGAAAATAATTCACTAAAAATCTGAATCAGTCAAATTGAATGTAAAGACTCTCTTATGCATTAAGAGTCATTCAAACTAAACATAAAGATTGAAAAATTAGATTTAAGTGTAAAATATATCACTGGAAATACAACTGACCTGGAGAACAGATCCAGCAGAGATAACCTAAGAATTATTGGTCCACCTGAAACCCATGATGTAAATAGCAGCCTGGAAAATGTCCTCCAAGAGATTGTCAAAGAAAACTGGCCTGAGCTTCTAGAATCAGAACACAAAATAGTTATCAAAAGAATCCACCAGACTCCTCCTGAAAAAGATCCCAAATTGAAAACTCCAATAAACATAGTAGACATATTCCAGAGCTATAATGTCAAGGAGCGAATACTGCAAACAGCCAAAAAGCAACAATTCAAATATCGTGGAACTACATTCAGGATTACACAGGACCTAACAGCATCTTAAAAAATCAGAGGGATTGGAATTTGATATTTTGTGAGCCAAAAGAACTAGGACTGCAACCAAGGATCAACTATCTGGCAAAATTGAGCATTACCTTTTAGACAGGGACATGGTCATTTAATGAAATAAAGGAATTCCAGACTTTCTTGATGAAAAAGACAGAGATTAATGGAACATTTGATCTCCAATTACAAGGCTCAAGAAAGACATAAAAAGGTAAACAAGGAAAACACACACTCACTCACACACACACACACAAACACACAAGTGTATACACCCACACATGCACATAATTTGGGATTCAATAAGAGTAAACTGTTTATATACATATACGAGATGATACCTATCAATTCTGAAATGTATACAGTTATGGTGACCTTTAAAAGGGATATGCATATATAAAAGTCATGGGAATAAATGAATTAATCTGATGATAAAAAATCCTTATTAAGGGGTTCAAAAGGATTGCAATGGGAGAAAAGGAAACAATGAGGCAGAAAAAGGTAAATTATGCCACATGAACAGACTTAGAAAAATACTATAGTAGAGGGGAAGGAGGAAGGAAAATAAACATCAAATGAACTTTATTTTCATTTACTTTGTTTCAAAGAAGGATCAACATCATCAGTTAAGGTTAAGATTCGAAAGTGAAAAATCACAAAAACTCATTATAATATAGGGAAAGGAGGGAGGGAGGGGAGCACTGTATGAAATTTACTCTCATTGGTTTGGGGTCAAATAGGGAATAACATGCTCTGGTAAGTATGAAATTCCATTGTGCCCTATAGGCAGTAGAAGGGATAAGGGGGGGTGGGTAAGAAGGGTGGAAGGTCAGAAGGGAGGGAAATAGTAGTAAGGTGAAAGGGTAGGTAAAGAGGGGCTGACAGGGAGGGCATACTGAGGGAGGGGGTAGTCAGAAGGAAAACTCTTAAGGAGGGGAAGGGAGGAGGAAGAAACAAAAACATAAACAAGGGAGGGAATAAGATGGAGGGAAAGACACAGACAGTTATTACAACTGTGAATGTCAATGGAATGAATTCTCCCATGAAATTGAGGCAGATAACAGAATGGATTAAAACTATAATACTACAATATGCTGTCTACCAGAAAGACATATGAAACAAGGTGATACGCACAGGGTAAAGGTATAAGGCTGGAGAAGAATATAGTATGCTTCAGCTAAAGTAAAAGAAGCTGGGTAGCAATCCTTATCTCAGATAAAGCAAAAGCAAAAATAAATCTCATTAAAAGAGATAAGGAAGCAAACTATATCCTGCTAAAAAGGAACCACGGAGAATGAAGCAATACCATTACTTAACATAAATGCACTGAGTGATATAGCATCCAAATTCCTAGAGGATTAGTTAAGGGAATTAGAGGAAGAAATAGATAGTAAAACTATACTAGTGGGGAACCTCAATATCCTGCTCTCTGAACTTAATAAATCTAACTTCAAAATAAACAAGAAAGAAATTAAGGAGGTGAATAGAATTTTATTAAGACTAGATATGACAGCTCACTGGAGAAACCTGAATGGGGATCAAAAGTGATATACCTTCTCCTCTGCAGTACATACAAAAATTGGCCATGTACTAGGGCATAAAAACTTCACAATTCAGTGCAGAAAGGCAGAAATATTAAATGTATCACTCTTATATCATGATGAAATGAAATTCACAAATTCACAATGAAATTCAACAGTAAGAGATAGAAAGAGAAATCCCATTTAAAGTTACTGTAGATATTATAAAATATTTGGGAATCTGCCTACCAAAACAAACCCAGGACCTATATGAATACAACTACAATGAACTTTTCACACAAATAAACTCACATCTAAGGAATTGGAAAAAAAAAAACATCAATTGCTTATGGCTGGGTTGAGCTACTATGATAAAAATGATCATTTTACCTAAATTAAATTGACTATTTAGTACCACACCAATACGTATACCAAAAAATTACTTTATAGAGCTAAAAAAATCGTAACAAAATTCATTTGGAAAAACAAAAGGCCCAGAATATCAGGAGAATTAATGAAAAGAAATGCTAGGGAAGGTGGCCTAGCCACACCATATTTTAATCTGTATTATAAAGGAGCAGTCATCAAAACTATTTGGTACTGCCTGAGGAATAGAGTAATGGATCAATGGAATTGATTGGGTACCTGAAACTCAGAAGTAAATTACTATAGTAATCAACTGTTTGATAAACCCAAAGACCCCAGTTTTTGCGATAAGAACTCACTATTTGACAAAAACTGATGGGAAAACTGGAATATAGTATGGCAGAAACTGGGCATAGATCATTATCTAATACCATATACCAAAACCAAGTCTAAGTGGGTACATGATCTAGGCATGAAGAAAGCAATCTCGGAAAGCAAGGAATAGTTTACCTGTAAGATTTGTGGAGAGAGAGACTTTAGGACCAAACAAGAAATAGAGAGCATTATAAAATGCAAAATGGATAATTTTGATTACATTAAATTGAAAAGTTTCTGTACAAACAAAGCCAACATAACCAACATTAGGAAGGTAATGGAAAGTTCCCAAAGAGTTTTTACAGCCCATGTCTCTGATAAGCCTAATTTCTTTCTTTTTTTTTTTTTTTAAGCAATTGGGGTTAAGTAACTTGCTCAAGGTTACACGGCTAGTCATTATTTGTGTGTGGGTGCTCATTTTCTGCGGCCAGTTTCGATCCCGGGTCATCCCAACTCCGAGGCCGGCGCTTTTACTCACTGCTCCACCTAGCCGCCCCTAAAGGCCTAATTTCTAAAATATACAGAGGATTGAGTCAAATGTATAAGAATACAAGTCATTCCCCAATTGATTGATTGGTCAATGAATATGGACAGGCAGTTTTCAGAGGAGGAAGTTAAAGATATCTACAAGTATATGAAAAAATGCTCTAAATCACTATTGATTAGAGAAATGCAAATCAAAACAATTCTTCCCAGTCAGATTGTCTAAGATGACAAAACAGGAAAATGACAAATGCTGGAGAGGATGTGGAAAAATTGAAACACTAATGCATTGTTGGTGCAGTTTTTAACTGATTCAACCATTCTGGAGAGCAATCTGGAACTATGCCCAAAGGGATATACATAATTTCATACCCTTTGATCCAGCAATACCACTTCCAGAGCTGGGTCCCAAAGAGATCATAGAAGTGAGAGGAAAGGCCCAGAAAGCAAGGCCAAGAATTCAGTGATTTGCCCCAGAGCCCCATAGGTAATTCTTGAAAGAGTCAGGGTTTTAAACCTGATAGGTTATTGGAGGTCAGAGGAGGTCAGCTCTTCAGAAAACTCTCATTAGGCCCAATAGAGACCTCTCCCTTTTCTAAATTACCAGAGCACTTGCGTTTTGGACAGGATGTAAAAACAGTACTGGGTCAGGAATCCGGAAGACCTGAGTTCAAATTCAGCCTCAGACACTTACTAGCTGTGTGACCTTGAACAAAAATATTTATAGCAGCTCTTTTTGCGGTGGCAAAGAATTGGAAATTAAGGGGATGCCTATCAATTGGGGAATGGCTAAACAAATTGTGGTATATGAATGTAATGGAATATTATTGTGCTATATTATAAGAAATGAGGAGTATATGGACTTCATATTTACCCAGCGAGCCTTAAATGAACTGTCTCTGAGAGAGAAGAGCAGAACCAGGAGAAATCTCTACACAATTACAGACACAATGTATTGTGACAACCAACTTTGATAGATTCGACTCTTCTCAGCAATGTAGGGTTATAAGACAACTCCAAAAGACTCATGATGGAAAGAGATGTCTGTCTACATTCAGAGAAAGAACTAGAAAGAACAGAAAGTTTGAATGCATATTGAAGCAAATTACCTGCTCGCTTTCTTTTTCTTCTTTGGTTTCATTTCCTCTTTCCCTTTGTTCATTGTTAAAACCCTTCTTTATAACCTGACTATTGTCTAATGTGGAAGCATTTGGAGATCCTGTACTTGATTGCATGCCTCCATGGGGTGGGGGTGGGGGGTCAGGGAGGAGAGGGAGGGTGAGTAATTTTGAAACTCATGGGATTGAACTGAATCTTGTGAACTAAAATTAAACAAACAAATTAATAAAGATAAAAACAATTTTAAAAAACAGTGATAAACAAAAATAAAGAGTTACAAGTATCATTTTTCCATGTTGAAATATAAACAGTTTAACTTAAAAAAAATAAAGTTAAGGTCTGGATAATCGCTAACAAAAAAAAAAGATTACCAAAAGTCTTATTTTTAAGGGAATAACCCTTGGCTATCTGAAGAATGACTCATTTGCCAATGGTTTCTGAAAGCCAAGATTTTGCTGTAGACATACACGTCCAATGTTCTTTTCTTGCCACCAAACAAAACAAAAATGATGACGTTTCATCAATTACTTATGCTTGTTCCATCAAACGAATAACAAACATCTCAATAAAGTCAAACTTTCATTCTTTCCTGTGTTCTTGTTTATACCTATACCACCCCCCTCTTTTCCACAATGTGGTTTACATTTCTAATTCATTTCTCTTCTGACTCAATAAATATGTGTGTAATGCCTCATATCTTTCAAAATGTTTTAAAATGTATTAATTCTCTGACCATTATAACAACAAAGGTAAGGTGGATAGGACAGAAATGTTTATTCCCATTTGATAGATGAAGAAACTGAGATCTAGATTGGTTATTGATGGGGTGCTTGGGATGTATATATGTTTATAATATCATTTTATGTTTGTAACAGTCTGTAATATCAATCTGTAACATCAGTTTGTAAATGGGGTGCTTTGGGATCTATGTCTGTAAAATCAATTTGTAAAAGCAGTCTGTACAATCACATTTCCACCCCCCCCAGCCTCAGAGCATTAACTCTGCCCCTTCCCCCTGCCAGCACTCTGCCCAACAACAATTCATGAACTGTTTATCTCTGCTTGAAACAATAAAAAGCTACCTATAAATCCTTCACTAAAATATCTATAAACATTTTTAGCTTAGGCAAATGTTATCTCCCTTAGTTAGAGTGGCCAGCTGCACCATGAATCCTTCAGTACCCTCTCTATAGGGTAACTCCTTAGCCAATTATACCCATACTGTGTCTCCGATGGCCTTGGTTCCCAACATCCATCTTGTCAAGCTTGACATTGATGGGTGGCAGACTGGGCACTCCTCAGTGGCCGTGACCGAGAGTTGACTTTGGTGACATGTCAGGCCTAAAATCACACCTCCAGGTAGCTCCCCCCCCCCAGCTTTGAGCTATTTCCCAGTGAATCATGGGCAATACGCCTGCGCAGTTGATATTAAAAGTGCATGTTCCTTTAAGCACTGGTCACTCCTTAACTCTTCCCTGATCCCACCCTTATTCACCTAGTTAGCATACTTGACACCTTATTTACTGTCTTGACTCCTTAAAATTATACCTATGACTTCTGTAAGTTTGCAGGTTCCATAAGAATCCTTGCTGGCTCTTCTGTACAGTGTAACAATAAACTTTACAATCTCATCTTCCAAGTTTGCTTGAGCCTTGTGAATTCTTTCCAGACTGAACTGCAGGGTTTCTGGTCACTGATAGTGACCTGGTAAAACCTATTACCCTTCCCTATCCTTATCACCTTTCCTCCATCAGTTATGAAACCTTCCCAAGATGGCAGTTACTTGCTAACAGTCAGAATTCAGGGTTAGGAAGAATGTGACAAGGATGGAAGAATAGTGTCAGCTAAGGTTGAGCAAAGCATGAAGCCAGATCCTGATTCCTCATCCAGTAGAGGTTCTTTGAAGAACATGACACAGATAAGATCTAGAGACAATCAAGAAAACTAAAGCAACTCCTAAATCTTGCCTTGCCCCTGCCCTTGCTTCCTTTGCACGGTAAGAGGAAGTACCTAGAACAGTCCTATCTATTATGGCTGGGTTGGGAAAAACCAAAACAAGAAACTTACCCCCTCAATCCTTCCCCTAATCCCACATTGACAGATTGTGACCCATCAAGCAGTATTTTATACCCAATTTAGCTCTCCTCCAATTACACTTATATGATCCTTGTTCTTTCTTCCTTTGGGGACTCTCTGACCTGAGGGTGGGGCCCCCTCACTGGCAAACCCTCCTTGGTTCCCAAATTTCTGGTTCTGGTTTGTTCCAGCACTGACAGTTTTACCCCCAGGTTTCTTTAGAAATGAAAAAAAAAAAATCCGTCAATTGCTTCTAAGGAAGTTCTACTAGAACATTGTATCTACTGTAGAACAAAGGAACAAAAGAAAGAGCCCTTCTGGGTCTTTTGTTTATTTCTCTGTGTTTGTTTTTAGCTCTAGTCACATCATTCCACGTAGACGGAATGAGTGGCTTCTATGTCCTGAATTTAAAACTTACTGGTTGTCTTGGCAAACCCATTTTCCAAATACAGAAAACAAGGCCCAGAGTTCAATGATTTGCCCCAGAGCCCCATAGGTAGTTCTTGAAAGAGTCAGGGTTTTAAACTGGATAGGTTATTGGAGATCAGAAGAGGTCAGCTCTTCAGTAAACTCTCATTAGGCCCAATAGAGACCTCTCCCTTTTCTAAATTACCAGAGCACTTGCTATTTGGGCAGGATGTAAAAACAGCACTGGGTCAGGAATCTGGAAGACCTGAGTTCAAATTCAGCCTCAGACACTTACCAGCTGTGTGACCTTGAACAAGTCACTTAATATCTTTATGCCTCAGTTACTTTAACTGTAGAGTGTAGATAATAATAGCCCCTACCTCTGAGGGTTGTTGTAAGGATCAAATGAGACATCTGTAATGTGCTTGGCACAATAGTTGTTCCCATTTCCACTCTCCCCAAACATACAAAATCTTCTGTTCATATAGGAGAATGTTAGCTGGAAGGGACATGGTACATCAAGTAATCCATCTAGGTGTAGTGACTTATTCCAGGTCATATTGCTAGGAAGTGACAGTGAATTAGATGGATTTCCAGTGCTGAGGTTTTCCTACAATCCCTGGTTAGCCTCCTGCCATGTATTAGCTAGTTCTGCTTCATGTGTGATAGCTTCATCTCCCCATCAATCAACCAATTAATTCAGCACTTGTTAAGCACCTGTCCTCCTGTCTGGGGACAAAACTGAAATGTCAGCCTTCAAGGGGCTCCCATTCTAATTGGGGAAACAACCTAGCCATGAAACAGAAAAATCAAAGCAGGTACGAGACTGTAAATTCCTTGAATGTTGTGTCACCTGTGTGAAGGGGGTAAAGGTGGGGAATTGATATATTTTAGCACCCCACCTTCTTCACAACTAGAGCCAGAATCGGAAAATGTGACATAGGCAAAACTTGTCTTTTTCCATATTCATAGTGGGGGGGGGGGAGGAAGAAAGGACAGATGGAAGGAGGGAAAGAAGGAAGAAAGGAATGATGGGAGGGAGGCAGAAAGGAAGCAAAAAGGGAGGGATGGAGGGAGAAAGGGAGGAAGAAGGGAGGGAGGGAAAAAGGAGGAAAGAAGGAAGGAAGAAAATATGGACGAAAGCTGGAGGAGTAAAAGGGAGGAAGAAATGAGGAAATAGACATACATAAATCACCTATTATGTGCCAGGCACTATACAAAATAGCTTCACAGCTATTATTTCACCTGATCCTCACAAGAATCCTAGGAGGCAGGTACTATTATTACCCCCACTTTACAATGGAGGAAACTGAGGCAGACAGACATTCAGTGACTTACCCATGTTCACAAAGCTTGTTATGTGTCTGAAGCCAGATTTGTACTTAGGTCTTCCTGATTCCAGATCCACTGGGCCATTTTGCTGACACCAGACTGCCCAGGATTACTGACAAGCAGTATCACTCCAAAGCTCCAAGAAAGATAGTGGCTCCTAGACCATATGCCCTGCTTCCATCCCAGTTTCCATAAGGGGGGATCATCCAGAGGAACAACCCCTGTGAAGGGGTCTGCCAACCCTGCTAAATCTGCCACTACCACCTATGGTAAACCCAAGATGCCTCAGAAGAGCAACAGTTCCCAAGTGACTGGCCCCTTGCAGAGATGTACCCTGGTCACTGACTTCGGCTGCTGAAGGACCAACTTACTCAGGAGCCACAGCCACTAAAGAAACAGAAAGCAAAGTTCTCCCCAAAGTCCTCAGCACAGTCAAAGGGTTTTATCAATTGAAATGACACTACAAAAGATGCATTTCCAAGTTTTTGCATTTATTTTACTTGCATCTGAAACTTCCTGATGTATTGTCGCCTTTTTAGAAAGCAAACTCCTTGAAAGCAGAAACTGCCTTCACTTTCTATTTGTATCCCAGCACTCAATACCATGCTTCATATATAGTAAGCACTCCACAAATGTTCATTCATTCATCCACATCCCAGATTCATTCAAGTCCCAGCTGTGTTGGGTAGGAATAGAACATCCCTTTGCCTACTTATAACTAACAAGTGATCTCCTAATCCATGCACACATAAGGTCAGTCTTGCTCCAATCAAAGAGTTCACAGGATTTTAGAATTGAGATGGACCCTAGAAATACAACTCTCATTTTATAAATCAAGAAACTGAGTCCAGAGAATAAGTTGCTTAAGATCACATAGCTAGTTACATACTTGTTATCCTGCCCTAAGTGCCTCTGGACAAGTGACCCCACAGAGTCTCAGTTTCCTCATATACAAATGGGGATAACAGGGCTATGGGGAGCATTGAATGAGTTGAACTATGTAAAGTGCTTTGCTAAGTTTCCAACCCTTTACAATTTTGAGCTATCAGAAGTAGCAGCAGCAGCCACAGTGACAGCAAGGCCAAGAACAAACTTCAGATTTCGTAAATCCCAGTCTAACTCTCCTTGGTGGATAGACCACATGGCTGACCATGGGGTACATCAAAGAAGACTGGAAGAAATCAAAAATCTATTCCTCCTAGCTCAAAAATAACTGAAAACCTGATTTTAAAGGCAAATAGACCTTAATAGGAAGAAAACCTTTATCACATAAACTGCCAAGGAGGAGTCAGCAGGATGTCACCAGAGGCCAATAGCAAGTGGCTTATAAATTTAGCTATTTTAAAAGGGAATACCCAGATTAGCGACCAAATATAAGGCAGCAGCCTTATGGCTCTGCTCAACTATGACTCTGCTTTTAAAAAGAATGAAGTCACTGTTACTCTTAACTACGTCCTTTTCATCTGGAAATCTATAATTTATGATTCATGTGTCAGATCAATTTTTGCATCCTCTGACTTCTCCTGGGCATTAATCTTATCCACATCTCATTGGAAATCAATAAATAATAAATAAAATGTATAATCTGAATAATGTATAATTTCAAGGTGTGATTTTAAAAGGGTTGTTGAATATTTTTTCCCATCAGATTTTTTTTTTTCTGTACTGGGATTAAATTTGTTTTCTTTGGACCACATCTCCATTTCATTCTCTCCCCCTCCCCCTCCCCCATTGTTTAAGGACTTTTTATTAAAGCAAGAATTTTATAATCCAAATTACATTTCTTTGCTCAGCTATCAAATCTGTTATCTAAAACAGTGGTGATATTCTGAGCTTTTCCAGAGTAAAGAATTATAAAATTAAAGAAAGGAATGCTTGAAATTTTTGTACTGTGCTGAAAATCCCCCCCCCCCAAAAAAAACCATGTGTTTTTATATTTTACTATTTTTCGGGGGGGGTGTTTTGAGGGTTTTTTTGTTTGTTTGTTTGTTTGTTTTGCTTTTAAATCAATAATTAATCTGGGTCTAGCATTAAGTTTGCTAGACCTGGCATTTACTCGGTACATCAAGTTCATTGTTCCCTTTCCATTTTTTCTTTATTTCATATTTTGTGATGTTTTTTTTTCTTTCCACAGCATTTAAGTTTTTAGATGTTTAGACATTTTTCTTCAGTGAAGCAGAGGTTCCATTTCTCAATCCCATGTCTTCTCTTTTAAACAGCAGGCACGTCAGGAGCACTGTTCACTGCTTTCTGGGCAGCCTCTTTCGCCTGGTGGGCCTGCAACACGGCTACGGCTTCATCCACCTTAGAACGCAGAGACTCAGGAGACTCGAGCATGTGAAGAAGCTCCGAGTTGTCGATTTCCAGCAACATGCCAGTGATTTTCCCGGCCAGGGTAGGGTGCATGGCCTGAATGAGTGGAAACAGCCGTTCACCCAACATCTGCTTCTGCTCCTGCGGAGGGGCGGATGCCAGCATGGAAGCAGTTAAAGGTTCCTGACCTTGCACGTGGACAGCAGGTTGTTGCATGGTAACCTGTGGCTGAGCATTAAGATGCTGTTGAGGATTGCGAACGCCAGCAGCATACTTATACTGCGGAACTGAGCGAACAGCAGGGGTTCCTGCGGCAGCTGCTGCCCCCGCTGGACGTGGACCCATCGTCTGAGTCGAGCTGTTCACCACACGTGTGGACACCACTCGTGGCACCTGTGAAGAAGCTGGTCTCATTGTACTGAATGGAGGCCTGGGAGCCAGTGGGCGGATAGCACCGGGCATATTCTGGAATGGATGAGGTCTGGCGCCCTGAGCAGTCCAGCGAGGACTTGGTCTGAGAGGAGCGATTTGGCTGGCAGGATAGTAGGCAGCCCGGTTCTGAGTCTGAGGAATAGCTGTCATGAAGTAACCTGAAGGAGGCTGATAAGGGTTGATCACAGGGTTGGGCACAGCTCTGACACTGGCCATTCTCTGCATGTACTGGTTTGTGAGGTGAGCCTGCCGCTCCTCCTTGCGCTGGGCTAAAGCTATGTACAAGGGCTTGGTGGCCACAATCCTGCCATTCATTTCTGTGACGGCTTTGGTAGCTTCCTCTGGCGAGGAGAAGCACACGAAGCCAAAGCCTTTGCTGCGGCCGCCTTCCATCATCACCTTCGCGCTGGTGATTGTACCGAAAGGGGAGAACTCTTTGCGCAGGCGCTCATCATCAATCCCATCGTCCAGATTTTTCACGTACAGGTTCACACCCTGGTACCTGGTGATCCTGTCCTGCTTCATCTGTTCAAATTTGCGCTTGAGTTCTGTCTGCCGCTCTACTTTTTTCTGAGCCCGGCCCACATAGATTTTTTTCCCATTCAGTTCTTTTCCATTCATCTCATCTACAGCTTTTTGGGCATCTTCGTGCCTCTCAAAGTTCACAAAGCCAAACCCTTTGGACGTGCCATTCTCATCAGTCATGACTTTGACACTTAAAGAAGGTCCAAACTTACCAAAGAGCCTCTTAAGTCTCAGATCGTCCATGTCCTCTCCAAAATTCTTGATGTAAACGTTGGTGAACTCTTTGGCCCTGGCCCCGAGCTCTGCCTCCCTCTCTTTTCGGGATTTAAAGCGCCCCACAAAGACCTTGCGGTCATTCAGAAGCATCCCGTTCATTTTGTCAATAGCCCTCTCTGCAGCCTCTCGTGTCTCAAAGTGTACAAATCCATAGCCCTTGGACCCATTTTCATCACATACCACCTTACAGGAGAGGATGTTCCCGAAGGCTGAGAAGGTATCAAACAAAGCCTTGTTGTCGATGGACTTATCCAGGTTTTTGATGAAGATGTTGCCCACGCCGCTCTTGCGGAGGGAGGGGTCCCTCTGGGACCACATGATGCGCACCGGCTTGCCCTTAATGACATCGAAATTCATGGTCTCCAGGGCTCGCTCAGCGTCCGCCGGCTGCTGGAAGTTGACATAGGCGTAGCCCAGGGAGCGCCGGGTGATCATGTCCCTGCAGACGCGGATGGAGAGGATGGGCCCGGCCGGGCTGAACTTCTCGTACAGCATCGCCTCGCTCACCTCGGGGTGCAGGTCCCCCACGTACAGCGAGGCCGTGGGGTAGCTGGGGGCGCTGGGGTGCATCTCGCCGCAGCCGCCTCCCGACGAGGAGGATGAAAGAGGAGGAGGAGGAGGAGGAGGAGGAGGAGGAGGAGGAAAAGAGGAGGAGGAGGAGGAGGAGGAGGAGGAGGAGGAGGAGGAGAAGGAGAAGGGCCACAGGCTGCCACCACCACCACGGCCGCCGCCGCCTCCGCCGCCGCCTCCGAGAGCTTTCCGCAAGAGGAAAGGAACGGGTGGGGGGGCCGCGGTCTGGAGCCGGGGTGGGGGCTGGGCGGGGGGAGAGGAGGGGAGAGAGGGCGAGCGCGGAGGGACAAAAATCTACCGGAATCGGAATCTAAAACTGCTCCACGGCGGCGCAGTGGCAGAGGGGGCGGCGGCAGGGGCGGCGACAGGGCCTGGGGCGGCTCGCTCACTCCCTCCTTCGCCCCTTCCACCAGGGGCTGCGCGCCGCCCTGCAGCTGGGAGGTGGCCATGGTCCTGGCCGGGCCCCGGAGCCCAGCACTCCCTCCAGGAGGATTCCTTGGGGGGGAAGGGGGGGGGAGGACCACAAAGAAGGGTCGGGGGAGCCTCGGGCTTTATGGTGGCGGGGGGGGGGGGGCGGGGTACGAAGATGGCCTGTCATTTCTGGTGCATAGTCAGCGTGGGCTGCAACCCGAACACACACTCACCACCAGGTTCATCCAGCAGCCTCTCGGGCGCCTAATGACTGACCTGATGGAGCAGAGGCTCCCGAACACATTTGGGTTTTACTTCTGCTTGACAGGAATGCTTTTAGCAAAAATGACAGTGGTGCAGTGTGCTAGGCCCTGGGCCTGGAGTCAGGAAGACCTGAATTCAAATCCAGCCTCTGACTGTGATCCTGAGCAAGTCACTTCACCTCAGTCTGCCCCATTCTCCTCAACTGTGGAATGGGGATAATAACAGTACCCACCTCCCAGGATCAAATGGGAAAATACTGATAAAGTTCTTAGTGCTTGGCACATAGTAGGTGCTGTACAAATGCTTATTTCCTTCCTGCCTGCCTTTTTTCCAGCTGTAGAAATGCTTATTTCCTTCCTTCCCTCCTTCCTTCTTTCCTTCCTTCCTCCCTTCCCCTTCCTTCCTTCTTTCCAGCTGTATAAATGCTTATTTCCTTCCTTCTCTCCCTTTCTTTCCTTCCTTCCTTCCTTCCTTCCTTTCTTCCTCCCTCCCTTCCTTCCTTCCTGCCTTTTTTCCAGCTGTAGAAATGCTTATTTCCTTCCTTCCCTCCTTCCTTCTTTCCTTCCTCCCTCCCTCCCTTCCTTCCTTCCTTCTTTCCAGCTGTATAAATGCTTATTTCCTTCCTTCCCTCCTTTCTTTCCTTCCTTCCTTCCTTCCTTCCTTTCTTCCTCCCTCCCTTCCTTCTTTCCAGATGTATAAATGCTTATTCCCTTCCTTCCTTTTATCCAGCTGTAGAAAGGCTTATTCCCTTCCTTCCTTCCCTCCTTCCTTCTTTCCTTCCTTCCCTCATTCCTTCCCTCTTTCCAGCTGTATAAATGCTTATTTCCTTCCTTCCTTCCTCCCTTCCTTCCTTCCTTCCTTTTCTGTCCAGCTCTAGAAATGCTTATTTTCTCCCTCCCTCCCTCCCTCTCTTCCTTCCGTCCTTCTTTACAGCTGTATAAATCCTTATTTCCTTCCTTCCTTCCTTCCTTCCTTCCTTCCTTCCAGCTGTAGAAATGCTTATTTCTTCCTCCCTCCCTCCTTCCCTCCCTTCCTTCCTTCCTTCCTTCCTTTCTTCCTTCCTTCCTTCCTTCCTTCCTTCCTTCCTTCCTTCCTTCCTTCCTTCCAAGTGATTGCCCTCCTCTCTAGCTCTCAATTTGCTGCCTATAAAATGGGGAGGCTCCTCCTTTAGTTATGTACTGTCACAGGGTGGAGAGTGAGGGCCAAAGGAGCCAGTCAACATAAAAATACATAAAACTATTGGAACACAGGATTTATTATAAATTTATCAAAGGAGGCAGACTATTAAAAGGGAACCAACTTTACTAATCGTAATGGAAAGCAATATTCCTGTTGTGACTGATTCCACACGTTTTAATAAATTTGACTGAGGGATGTACTTTGTATCCTTACAGAAAGGTAACACATGTGTTACTTACAAAGTGCCAATGTACTTCAATGGGATCACTTTCATTAGATGTGGCTGCTACAAGCCATATAGGCTGACATCGTTTCACCACATCTTAGGAGGACATATGCCTGGCATTTACCACTGTGCCTTGGGAGGAAAAGGAGCTCCATGGAGGTGACTGCTACAGGCTAGGGATCAGGTGTTTGGTGAAGTCTTCAAAAGGTGCCGTCCCTGATCACGATTCTAAGGACACTTTCCAACTCCACTTTGCTAGCATGTTGCTGCCCAAAATGAATCCCATAATATGGTTCAGAGAATTCTTTGCTCTCTTACCATCTATATTCCACAGTGTAACTCAGATTCTTGAGAAAGAAGTGGATGTTCTACATAGATGCTTGAAACCTAAAATGTTCCTTGTATAGATTATTAATTTTGCCTAGCTTCCTCTGAACATCATTTCTATACCTAACACCTTAGGTGGGAAGGGTCTACACTGTAAAGTGAGTCTCATCTCTGCTTTTGCCCATTGTTCCTAAAATGTTAAATTATCTTATGTGCCTTCTCCTCTCGTCTTTTCTTCCCAGCATCCCCCATCCAACCCAGGTGCTCTGAGCACATCCAACATTTCAAAAAAGGAGACTGACTGCCAATGAGATCAAATAGTGTTTTATTTTACTGGCCTGATCTATCAAGAAGTGGTGTGGCTTGGGAATATAATGTGATCTAACCATGAAGCTTTGTCTTTAACTCTATTTTTATCTAGCTTGCTCCTAGTTAAGATAGCTAGTAGGTGGGCAGGCCTCTGGGAAAGAATAAATTGAGATGTATGAAGGGCACAGTTAGTACTCAAAGCTTTTCCCCAAGTTTCATAGGGGAAAGGTGACAATTCAGTCCACAAGTGCTTATTTTTGCAGGAGGGGGAGATGAACTTTGTTCATGCAGCTATGTTAGGCCTACACCAGTCTAAAGATTTAGGCTGTCACTGTAGGTGGCTCCCAGTGTGTACAGCCCCTCCAGACAAACACTACTTTCCTTTAGACTTCTACTCTCTCTCCCACTTGGCACCGTCAAAACAAATGGGCAAGAGACCTGAAAGATGAATTGAAGATGCAACTAACCCACAGAGCAGTTGGAGAAACAAAAGGTATTTAATTCAACCAATTAATTGATTGAGTTCAAGTAGATATTTTCAAAATAACTCATTGATGGTCTGAAATAAACTACACTCAGCCCCACTCAGTGTGTGTTGGGGAGGTGTTCAGGGAGGAGTAGTACCTCTGATGTGAAGGCTGCCAAGCCATTTTCAGGACACCTTTGGTGTACACCTGATCCATCTAACTCTCACCTGTGGCTCCAAAAGAGCATTAGTAGCATACACAGCGGCCACATAAGGTAAACCATTTCGGCAGATGGGCTAAACTAGGTTAAGGGTAACCAAGGAGTTTCAAAGCCGATGGTCAGCTAGGAGGGTGTCAACCCCAAGCATGCCAAGACTTCCCCTGGTGGAATGGGAGGATTAGAACAATTTGTTCCAAAGGCCATGGAGGCGGCTGAAGCAAGAGCTGTCCATTCACTACATCTCAGTCTTGATTCTGTCCTGGCTATGAGCTGTGATAGAATGAAGTCAACTTCCTGCAACTCTGCCTCACTTACATCCAATTTATGCATGAATTAAAGACATCCTCCATACTGTTTTAACCACCCCCTCTTTTTTTTACCAATGTCAAAGTCCTGTGAAGACAGGCAAGTGATGAAGCAGCTGGTGTGGACACACTGGAATCTGTAGTCACAACCCTGTACACAGGCAAGCCATGGGGTGATTTTCTCACTGGAAGCGCCAGTGAATTCGGCAACACCCTGGGGTCTGAGCAGGCTTTTAAGGACTGCAGTGTTCACTCCCCAGTGTGAGGAAGGGGCTAGAAAAGGTGCCCCCAAATTGTCTGCTTACCCAACCCTGCTGTATGTGTAGACACAATCTGAGTTCTCCCTCCTTACCTGGCCATGCTGGGAACTCACAAAGAATGTTTGACCACCCAGGGAAGTTGAGAGACCAATGTGACAAAAGACATTAAGGAGCTTTGAAAAATATAAAAATTTGTCTAAACATAAAACACCATCATTTTTTTTTTAAATCAGGCAGCTAGGTGGTGCACTGGATAGAGCACTGGGCTTGGAATCAAGAAGACTCATTTTCTTGAGTTCAAATCCATCCTCAGATACTTACTAGCTCTGTGACCCTCAGACACTAGCTGTGTGGCCCTGCACAAGTCACTTAACTCTGTTTACCTCATTTTCCTCATCTGTAAAAATAGCTGGAAAAGGAAATGGGAAACCGCTCCAGTATCTTTGCCAAGGAAACTCCAGATGGGATCACAAAGAGTGAGACAAGACTGAAAAATGACTGAACAACCAAAACATCTTTTAAAGGACATTAAACTAAAAGATGTCTAATTCTTTAAAGGAGGATTAGACAGAAAGGTAAGAAACAATTACAGGACTGGGTAGGTTACAGGACTCCATGACCTCTGAGGTCCTTGATGGTCTGTGCACAATGCCTACTATCTGAGTTAAGGGCAGGTTTTTATTTACTTGATATATTTTGAGAGGTTCAGGGGAGTCTCCAAGATACTACTCATAAAGGTCAGAAATTTTACCATTAGAATTTTATTGCTTTAGGTATTGAGATGTAAGTGGAAGAAGGATGAGGTGTCACATTCTGAGTGACAAATGGGATAGGACCACAGGCAGGGCATCTGGGGGCTACAGATACAAAAGAGGAGATGGAAAGAACAGTTCCCTTCAATGTTTTGAAATGAATAGGAGCATTGGCTACTGGCATCCATACACTCTTTATATGGGGTCAAAATGGAAACCATTTCCCCAAACAAAATAGGAAGTGGTCAAAGAAGAGTCTTAAAGGCTGGCAGTGAATGAAACCTGGGGAAATTTTCACTTTTTTTCAAATATTAATTTATTTTCCAAATGGAGTCTAGGACATTAAATCAGCTAAAAGCATTTAGCTGATAAGAGCTATGCAAGTTATCTTTATAAATATATAGAAATCATCTATATCAGTGACAGGTCAGATAAAGGCACTTGCTTCTACTCAGAGCTCTAAATTCCAAATACAGAATGCAAAGGCAGAGATATCCCCTCCATTCTCTTTTATTCATTGTGTGCCCTCTCCCTCCCCTACAATGTCTAATCAACCTTCAGAGAGCAAAATAGACATAGAACTTGGAGGAATGGGATGAAAAATACAAAATAGAAATTTCTGAACTCAGTGCAGATACAATTTGGGGCATTGCTCCTCTCTGAATGGAGAGAGAAGAGAGAGGGACAGAGAGAGAAAGAGGAGGAGAGGGCAGGGTAGGGGAGGGGAGACAGTTTCTGGTGAACACAGAGTGAGATTTTCGGGTCTGTATAGCCATATGGAACAGAGCAAGGATAGAGACAAAGCCTACTGCGTACAAGTAGTCAAAGAGAAAAACATAAGCATTTGGGTACTACGTTGTTGTTTAGTCACTTTCAGTCTTGTTTAATTCTTCATGACTCTGTTTGGGGGTTTTCTTGGCATAGATACTGGAATGGTTTGCTTTTTCCTTCATCAGCTCATTTTACAAATGAGGAAAGTGAGGCCAACAGGGATCAGTGAGTTGCCCAGGGTAACACTGCTAGCCAGTGTCTGAGGCCAGATTTGAACTCAGGGCTTCCTGACAGTCTTCCTTGCTCAAGGTACTGGAGTGTTTCTTAATTTCTAAGGGTTTGCTCAAGGAACAATGAGCAGAGGGACTACATATGGTACCTTGGAGGATTAAGGGTCAGGAAACATGGGTACAAGTCACTTGCAGGCTCTGTCCCTTTCGTCATCCATCAAAAAAGGTGAAAACAATCTACCTGCCTTCCAGGATTGTTAGGAGCTCAAATGAAGTCCAAAAAAGCCTCTTAGAATAGGGGGATTTATCCTACATCTAGAGGCAAACCAAGGAATGTGAGAGCCAGGGTGAGGAGAGATAGTCTTTCAGGACTGAGGAAAGAGGGGGGCAATATCACAATTACAAGGAAATGCAGGAGAGGAAAATAGTAGAAAGAACACCAGACAGACCTGAAGTCAGGAAAACTTGGTTGAAATTCTACCTCTCATGATTGTGTGATCATTGGTAAGTTGCTTCACCCTTCAGAAGAAACTCAATTTCTTCACCTGTAAACAACAAAATACTACACTATCTACTTCTCAGATTTGTTGCCAGAAATGCCCTATAAAGGTGAATTATTATTATTTAGAAATGAAGCCTAAAGTCCCAGACCTTTATTTTGTCTGTTCTATAAAGGATATGCCTAGAAAAACTTACTACAGTGAAGACATGGGACAAATTTTGTGTTTGCAAGAAAAACTTTTGTTGGGGCAGGAGCTCAAAAAGCAAAATTCCAGAACATTTTCTAAACCCAAACCTAGAGCCATATGTAGTATACAAATACATCTCACTCAAAAGGGAAGCAAAGAGGGGGGAATGGAGAGGGGAAATTAGAGAGAAGGTAAAGGGATGAATTAGTTCTAAGCAAAGTAAAAAAAAATAGTGAGGTACAAAAATATAGCTTTTTAGTGATAAAAAAATGGAATCTGACAGGGTACCTATAAATTGGGGAATGGAAGAAAAAGTTATGGTATATAAATGTTATGTAATAATGTTGTGCTAAGCAGTCAAGATACCAGAACACTCCTGAGAGACTTGGAATGCAAAATGAGGGGAAAAAATTGGATGTGGCCACTGTAGACATTTGTTTTTATTGACCAATAATGTTTGCAATGGATTTTATTTTTCTGGTGTGCTCACATTTGAAAAAGAGGAAAGGAAAGAGGGGTAGGGAGACGGGAAGGCAGACTTTGGCCAATTAAACCACAGTGTTTTAAAATGTCATTCTGAGAAGGGATCTATAGGTTTCACTAGACAACCAAAGGGGTCCATGATACATAACAGGTTAAAAAACTCCTGGTTTATACAGACCCTTGGGAGCACCAAGGCACCTCTTTTTTCATACGCATTAGGAAAGAGAGGTACGGTATGACTTAAGGTTAGGTTGATGGTGAGTGCAGCTGGGGTCAGCTCACACAAGCTCCTGAAAGTTGATTGTTAAATTTTTAGTGTGAACATATATACCTAAAAACTGGCAAATGCTCCAAATCAGTCCTTGTTTTATTGTTGTGTTTTTGTGTGTAGATTAAAGAAATGATGGAGAAAATGTTCATCATATTTTCACAGAGCTGGCTGCGAAATGTTTAGCAGCATATTCCTGAGCATAAATAACAAGGTAACTCAGTAATGAGTCTAGACCATCACACAAAGAATCACTGATATGGGCAATCATTGTAAGCTGTGACAACAGCATCGTTGTGGCCTTTGTAGAAACTACAGATATTTAATTCCTAGTGAGGGGAAGAATGACATCCTTCTTGGGGGTGCAGTCAAGATGGTGGAGAAGAAACAGGACTTCCTCTGGGCTCCAGCTTCACCTCCTCCAATTCATGTAAAAGGTGACTCTAAACAAACTTTGGAGGGACAGAAACCACAAAATGACAGAGAGAAACTAACCTCCCACTGAGGACAGCCCAGCAGGCTGGCAGGAAGTGGCCAGCACAGGACTCTGGGAGCCTACCCCAGCCCTGCAAAAGCCTGAGGTTTAATTCTCAGGGTGGGCCTGACTAGCAGCCAGCTGGAGGGATATCAGATCACCAACAGCTATGGCAGTTTCCAGATTTATCAATACATAGATGCTAAGGACAAAGTAAGAGGTCCTGCAGCATGGACTTGGTGAACTGGGAGTTTGGGAGTGCACTCCAGGCTTTACCCCCGGAGGGAAAAGCCTCTGAGGCACCGCAGCCATACATCTGTTGCCAAAGCAACCAGTCTGAGGGGTAATTGTAATGGATTTAACCTGCTTAGATCTAGATTGTGGTCTAGGGTGGAGGTCCTGGGGTGTGTGACTAGCTTTCCAGAACCTGTGGAGACTTCAGAGAAGGCACCCAACTAATAGCATTGGCAGCTGAAAAATCCCCAGTAATTTGGGACAAAGCACCCCTGTCTGGTAGCAGATGCCTACTGTGTCAAAAAGGTCAAAAGTCAAGTAATTGAGTAGCAACATGAGCAGGCAAAAGAAGCAAAGCAAGCAAAGGGGACAAAAAGGATCGAAGCATTGGACAGGAGGAAGACAGTGAAGTCAGAACTCCCACACCAAAATCTTCCAAGAAAAATACAAGCTGGTTAAGGCCATAAAGGACCTTAACAAGGATTTTGAAAACCAAATAAGAGAGGTGGAGAAAAAAATTGGGAAGAGAAATGAGAATGATGCAAGAAAATTATAAAAAGAGAGTCAACAACATGAATGAAGAAAATAACACCTTAAAAATAAACTAACTCAAACGGCAAAAGAGATTCAAAAAGGAAATTAGGAGACGAATGCCTTAAAAAGTCGAATTTGCCAGATGGAAAAAGAATCTCAAAACCTCACTGAAAAGAGTCATTCCTTCAGAATTAGATTGGAGCAAATGGAAGCTAGTGACTCTATGAGAAATCAAGATACTATTAAACAGAACTAAAGAAACGAAAAAATAGAAGGCAAGGTGAAATTTCTCACTGGGAAAACCACTGACCTGGAAAATAGATCCAGAAGAGATAATTTAAAAATTATTGGACTACCTGAAAGCCATGATCAAAGAAAGAACCTAGAAATCACCCTTCAAGAAATTCTCAAGGAAAATTGCCCTGATGTTTTAGATCCAGAGGGCAAAATAGAGGTTGAAAGAATCCACCGATCACCTCCTGAAAAAGATCCCCAAAAGAAAACTCCCAGGAATATTATAGCCAGGTTCCAGAATCCCCAGATCAAGGAGAAAATACTCCAAGCAGCCAGGAAGAAACAATTTCAATATTGTGGAAACACAATCAGGATAACACAGGACCTGGCAGCTGCTACATTGAGGGACTGAAGGGATTGGAATATGATATTCCAGAGGTCAAATAAGCTGGGATTAAAAGCAAGAATCAGAGTGAATCCCATCACTAAACCTTGAAAAGCGAATTGGAATAGATTCTGGAGTGACAGAATCCACTTGGTGAAGGAGCATAGCAGAATCCAACCCAGGAAATCACCCAGTGGGTCCTAACAAGGGGAGGGCAGAACATGTGGGGTCTGTACAGCTCAGACTTGAGAGCAGACAAGAGAGATAAGGAGGCCCAGCTTGCAGACTTACCAGGAACGAATCCCAGTCATCTCTCCATAATCTCATGAGGGGGAAAGGAGGAATTATTGGGTCCAGGTAAGAGAGGGCTCGGGGGCCCGAAGCAGAGATAGCAGCTTCTCATGGGACTATCAGCCCCCAGCCTGGAAGTTTAGAAATTGCTTACCTGGATATGCAGGGGCTAGAATGGCAAAGTAAATTCTCATTGATCTGAACCATCCTTCATGATGTAGAAAACCCAAAGATAAGTCTCCCACCCAAACTGAAATCCAAAATTAGTGGAAATAGCCCCAGGCTTGGGAGTCTTCAAGAAGGGGTGTAACTGAGACACCCAGGAGTCTGAAGAGAAGAGAAGGAGGGGTCCCAATAAGCCATACCTCACCTGACCAGCAAAAGCCTGCTTATAGCCCAGGGATATAGAGGCAGATATCTGAAGTGGTCAGATCGACCCACCTCTACAGACTACTCTGTGCATATAACATACCTCTCTGAGACTCTGCCTTAGCCACAAAGTAGATACCCAGAGGCTACAGCATTCAAAGTCAACAACCAGGCCCTTAGCTCATGGCCTGAGAAATTAAGAAAGAAGAAATCACAATGGGAAGGAAGGAAGCTGAGAAGGAGAAGGGGAAGGCAAGAAAATTGATCTGAGCTTACTATGTAGGTCAAGAACAACCGGGGCGGCTGGGTGGCGCAGTGAGTAGAGCATCGGCCCTGGAGTCAGAAGGACCTGAGTTCGGATCCGACCTCAGACACTTAACGCATACACAAATAAAAACCTAGCCGTGTGGCCTTGGGCAAGTTACTTAACCCCAATTGCCCACCAAAAAAAAAAAAAAGAACAACCAAATACACAGGGCAATTTGGACTCTTTACCCACACATGAGACCACAGAAGGAAATATGAACTGGTATCAAGCCCAAATAGCATTCTTGGAGGAGCTTAAGAAAGATTTTAAAGACCAAATCAGGGAGGCAGTGACCAACCTGGAAAAAAGTTTCACTGAAGAAAACAAATCCTTAAAAAGTAAAATTAGTGAAGGAAGTGGAGAAAATACCTCCCTAAAAAGGACCTTCAAAAACTAACTGAAGACTATAATTAGCTAAAAATTAGAATCAATCAAATTGAAACTCAGAATTTTATGATGCACCAAGAGTCAATCAAAAAAAAAAAACAATAAAAAACAAGACGATTGAAAAATTGGAAGAAAATGTAAAACATCTCACTGGAAAAACAACTGACCTAGAGAACAGATCCAGGAGAGATAACTTAAGAATTATTGTTGTCCCAGCCAGAAAACCATGATGAAAAAAGCAGCCTAGACAAAATCCTCCAAGAGATTGTTAAAAAAAAAAAAAAAAAAAAAAAAAAAAAAAAAAAAAAAAAAAAACTGTCCTGAGGTCCTGGAATCAGAAGATAAAATAGTTATCGAAAGAATTCACTGGAATCCTCCTGAAAGTGATCCCAAACTGAAAACTCCAAGAAATATAGCAGCCAAATTCCAGAATTACAAGATTAAGGAAAAAATTTCTGCAAGCAGCCAAAAAGAAACAATTCAAATATCGTGGAACTACAGTTAGGATCACACAGGACCTAGCAGCTTCTAAATTGAAAGAGTGGAAGAACTGGAATTTGATATTTCGTAGGGCAATAGAGTGAGGACTATAGCCAAGGATTAACTACCCACCAAAACTGAAAAGGAGATGGTCATTTAATGAAATAACAGACTTCCAGACGAAGAAGCCAAAGTTCAATGGAAAATTTGATCTCCAATTACAAGATTCAAGAAAGACATAAAAAAGTAAACAAGGAAAACACAGATTCACACAGATATGCGTGCATACACCCACACACATGCTCATTACTTGGGATTCAACAAGAGCAAAATGTTCACATCCCTATATGAGGAGTTGATAACTGTCAATATTGAAGTTTTTATGATTATCATGGCCTTCAAAAGGGTTATACTTAGATAAAGGGTGTGGATATGAATGCACTAACCTGAAGACAACAACTCTGTGGTACCACATCTCTCCAATCAGACTGGCTAAGATAACAAAACAAGAAAATAACAAATGCTGGAGAGGATGTGGGCAAATTGGAACACTAATGCATTGCTGGTGGAGTTGTGAACTTATCCAACCATTCTGGAGAGCAATCTGGAATTATGTCTAAAGGGTTATAAATAATTTCATACCCTTTGACCCAGCAATACCACTTCTAGGATTATATCCCAAAGTGATCATAGAAGAGGGAGGAAGACCCATATGTACAAAAATATTTATACCAGCTCTTTCTGTGGTTGCAAAGAATTGGAAATTAAAGGGGTGCCCATCAATTGGGAAATGCCTAAACAAGTTGTGATATATGCATGTAATGGAATATTATCGTGCTATAAGAAACGAGGAGGTGACGGATTTCATAATTACCTGGATAGACTTATACAAACTGATGCTGAGCAAGAAGAGTAGAATCAGAAGAAATTTGTATACAATCACAGACATACCATATCTGTGATGACCAATTATGACAGACTGAACTCTTTTTAGCAATGCAATGATATAAGTCAATCCCAAAAGACTCATGAAGGAGACAGATGCGACATCCAGAGAAATAACTAGAAAGAACTGAGCTTGAATTCTGACGGAAACAAGCTAATTGATCTTTTTCTTTTCATTGTTTGGTTTTATTTCTTCTTTACCATTTTTCATCCCAGCTAGTACAATACGCCTTTGTAATAGGACTAATGCCTTATATGAATGTATTTGCAGATCCTATACTGGACTATATGCTGTCGAGGGGGGTGGGGGAGGGAGGGAAAGGCAATTTGAAATTCAAGGGAACTATGGAATTGAATCCTGTTAACTAAAACTCAATTAATAAATTAATACAAAAAAAACAAGAATGACCTAGAAAACAAAATTGAGTATCATGCTTCAGGGAAATATGCTCATTCAATGGAAAAGAGGACTTTCAAGCATTCTTGATGAGAAATCCAGAGTTGAATAGAAAATTTGACATTCCAATACAAGAAGCAAGAAAAGCATGAGAAGGTAAACAGGGAAAAGAAATCATAAGAAACTTATCAAAGTTGAACTATTTACATTCCTATATCGAAAACAATAATAGTAACTTATGAAAATTTTCTCAGTATGAGAATAATTGAAGGGAATAGAAATGCATAGATAGATAGATAGATAAATAGATAGATAGATATGTCCCTCTATCTATCTGTCTATCTATATGCATAGATATATATGCCTATATAGGAGGGTATATGGGCATATGAGTACATATATGAATATATGTATATATCTGTACAGGTATACAAATATAGATGGCAGAGGACCAATTTATTAGGAAGGGATAATACTTAAAATGTGAATTTAAAAGTTGAGAGATGAATACAATGAGAGGGGATTGGGAGAGACAGAAGGGGGTAAAATATCTCATATAGGAGAGGCAAAGGAAAATGTTTACAATGGAGGGGAAGAACAGGAAGGTAAAAGTGAATAGGTCAACCTCATTCTCATTGAATTTGGCTTAAAGAGGGAATGGCATAAATAATAAATAAGGTACCTCACCCTATAGGAGAGTGTGGGAGAAGAGAATGAGAGAAGGGATGATGGGAGGGAGTGGAGGCTGGGGGCGAGGGAAGTTGGAAGCACACACTTTTGAAAGGGGACAGGACCAAAGTATGGAATAAATCAAGTGGGAGGTGGGGTAGGAGGGAGGGAAATATAGTCAGTCTTTTACAGTATATCCACTATGGAAATTTTTTTTGCATAGTTACACATGTACAACCTATGTGGAATCACTTATCTTCCAAGTAAGGGTGGGCAAGGAGGAAGGGAATGAATCTTGAATTCAAAGTTTTAAAATCAAATGTCTAAATATATATACACACATACATATACATATATATGTATCTATATATACATATATATGTGGACATACATATACATATATATATTATTAATATTATTTTACATGGAACTGGGGAATAAGATATACAGGCGCTGGGGCATAGAGATCCACCAGGCCCTACTGGAAAGTTGGAGGGTGTATGGGAGAAGATATGGGAGAGAGTAGATTGGAGGAGAGGATACCCTGTGAGACCGCTTATTTGGGGTGGTGGGTAGGGCAAAATCGGGGGAAAAATTGTAACTCAAAATCTGGCAAAAATGAATGATGTAAACCAGAAGTTAATAAAGCATTTGGGAAAAAAATGAGTGTTTGATTCACAGCCAGTTCATAATCACATTAACTCCTTGGACTTTACAGAAGCGAAAGCCCAGGTGGATGCAGACATACAGAGACCAAACATAGAGACTCTGATTGAGTTCTCTGGAGAAGAAGCCGGGGTCTGTGTGGAGCACATTTTCTACTCATCTCGACCTTTCAGAATCTTTTTCCAAGGTTCAGTTCAGACTCTGTTTTCTCTGAGTAGCCTTCCTTGATTCTTCCCAGCCACCACTAGTGCCTCCCCTTGCCAAACTAGATTGTATGAATTTTGTATGTGCTTATCTATGTAAACATCTTCTTTGAGAAAATAGAAGTCCCTTGAGGCAGCTTTTGTCTTGGTCTATCTCTGTATCCCCAGGGCTTAGCTAGATAAACAGTGGTCCGGTAATACATGCTTATTGAGATATTACAACTCCAAGTACATCTCCCATTACCTTATACTTCCTTGAGTATTTTTGTTCATCCTTCTTTATTTTTTTTCAAATTCTTTATTAATTTCTAGTTTAAATCATTCATTTCTGCCAGATTTTGAGTTACATTTTCCCCCCATTTTCCCCCTAACCCACAACTCCAGAATAGCAGTCCCACAGGATATCCCCTCATCCAATCTGCTCTCTACCATCTCTTCTCCCATACTCCCTTTGACTTTTCCAGTACGGCAAGGTGAATCCTCCTGCCCCAATGCCTGCACATCTTATCGCCCAATTATATGTAAAATAGTATTAATAATAATATTTATGTATATTTTAAAACATTTGATTTTAAAACTTTGAATTCCAGATTCATCCCCTTCCTCCCTTGTACCCCACTCTTTCTGGGAAGATAAACAATTCATTATATGTTGTACATGTGTCGTTATGCAAAACATTACCATAGTAGATATATTGTAAAAGACTGACTATATTTCACTCACTCCTATACCAACTCCCACCTGGTCCACTCCCCACTTATCTTGTCCGTTTTCAAAAGTGAGTGCTTCCAACTTCCCTCCCACCAAGCCTTCCCTCCCTTCCATCCCCACCCCCACCCCCCCGCCATGGCTCTCCCCCAACTCTCCTCTAGGGTGAGATATCTCATTTACTATTTATGTCATTCTCTCCCTGAGCCAAATTAAATGAGAATAAGGTTTTGCCTTTTTGCCTTCCTGTTCTTCCCCTCCCCTGAAACCACTTTCCATTGCCTCTTCTGCATGAGATACTTTACCCCATTATGTCTCTCCCCATCTCCTCTCCTTATGTTCCTCTCTCACTCTCAATCTCACCCGTAAAGTATTATCCCTTCCCATTAAATTCAACCTGTGCCCTCTATCCATGTATACCTGAAAACATATAAACAAACATTCACATATGTATTCATATGCCCATATACCCTTCTTCAAGTATTTTCATACTGAGAAAGGTTTCATCAGTTACAGTTACTGTTTTTCCATGTAGGAATATAAATAGTTCAACTTTGATAAGTTCCTTATGATTTTTTCCCTGTTAACTTTCTCAAGCATCTATTGCTACTTGTGTCTGAATATCAAATTTTCTATTTAACTTTGTTTTTTTTTCCTCAAGAATGCTTGAAAGTCCTCTATTCCGAAGATGGCAGAAAGGAAGCAGTAACCTCTCTGAGCTCCTCGGTCACTAAGTCTCAAACGGTAAGTCTGAGCAGATTCAGGAGTGAGGAGCCAACTGGAAGACAGAGGGTGGCACAGTCCAGCCCACGAGGTTGCCCAGTGAGCTTGTACAGGACGAGCGCAGAGCGCGTGGGGTCTGCACAGCTCAGACCTAAGAGCAGACAAGCAGACTACACCAGAGAGAAAAAGCCCCAGCATGGAGACTTCCCAAGGACGAGTCTCAGTCATCTCGCCTTGGTCTCACGAGGGGACGGGAAAGGTCATACAACCTGATCAGGTAGGATTCATTCCAGGAATGCAAGGATGGCTTAATACTAGCAAAACCATCAGTATAATTGAGCATATCAACAATAAAAGTAGCAGAAACCACATGATCATCTCAATAGATGCAGAAAAGGCTTTTGACAAAGTACAACATCCATTCCTACTAAAAACACTAGAAAGTATAGGAATAAATGGAGCCTTCCTTAAAATAGTTGATAGCATCTATTTAAAACCATCAGCAAGTATTATATGCAATGGGGATAGACTAGAGGCCTTTCCAAAAAGATCAGGAGTGAAACAAGGGTGTCCACTTTCACCCCTCTTATTCAATCTGGTACTAGAAAAACTAGCAGTAGCAATTAGAGAAGAAAAAGAAATCAAAGGAATCAAATTAGGCAAAGAAGTGACCAAGCTATCACTCTTTGCAGATGATATGATGATATACTTAGAGAATCCTAGAGAATCAAGTAAAAAAACGACTTGAGACAATAAATAAATTTGGCAAAGTTGCAGGATATAAAATAAACCCACATAAATCCTCAGAATTCCTGTACATCTCTAATGAAACTCAACAGCAAGAGATAGAAATAGAAATCCCATTTAAAGTCACTGTAGACATTATAAAATATTTGGGAATCTACTTGCCAAAACAAACCCAGAATCTGTATGATCACAACTACAAAACACTTCTCACACAAATAAAAGCAGATCTAAATAGTTGGAAAAATATCAATTGTTCGTGGCTGTGTCGAGCTAATATAATAAAAATGACAATTTCACCCAAACTAAATTATATATTTAGTGCCATACCAATCAATTTACCAAAAAACTACTTTTTAGAGTTAGACAAAATAGTAACCAAATTTATTTGGAAAAACAAACGGTCTAGAATATCAAGGGAATTATTGAAAAGAAATGCTAGGGAAAGTGGACTAGCTATGCCAGATCTTATTCTGTATTATACAGCAGCGGTCTTCAAAACTGCTTGGTACTGGCAGAGGTGTAGAGTAGTGGATCAATAGAATAGATTAGGCAGAGGAGACCCAGCAGTTAATGAATATAGTAATCTATTGTTCGATAAACCCAAAGACCCCAGTTTTGGGGATAAGGAGGAACTATTTGACAAAAACTGCTGGGAAAACTGGAATAGAGTATGGCAGAAACTGGGCATATATCACTATCTAACACCATATACCAAAATCAAGTCTAAATGGGTGCATGATCTAGGTGTAAAGCATGATACTGTGAGCAATTTGGGAAAGCAAGGAATAGTATATATAAGCATATGAAGAAATGCTTTAAATCACTATTGATCAGAGAAATGCAAATCAAAACAATTCTGAGATACCACATCTCTCCAGTCAGATTGGCTAAGATGACAAAACAAGAAAATGACAAATGCTGGAGAGGATGTAGACAAATTGGAACACTAATACATTGCTGGTGGAGATGTGAACTTATCCAAACATTCTGGAGAACAATCTGGAATTATGCCCAAAGGATTATAAATAATTTCATACCCTTGGACCCAACAATACTACTTCTAGGGTTATATCCCAAAGAGATCATAGAAGTGGGAGAAAGACCCATATGTACAAAAATATTTATAGCAGCCCTTTTTGTGGTTGCAAAGAATTGGAAACTAAAGGGGTGCCCATCAACTGAGGAATGGCTAAACAAGTTGTGGTATATGAATGTAATGGAATATTATCGTGCTATAAGAAACGAGGAGGTGACGGATTTCATAATTACCTGGAGAGAAATACAAACTGATGCTGAGTGAGAAGAGTAGAATCAGAAGAAATTTGTATACAATCACAGACATACCATATCTGTGATGACCAATTATGACAGACTGGACTCTTTTCAGCAATGCAGTGATATAAGTCAATCCCGAAAGACTCAAGAAAGAGAGAAATGCGCCATCCAGAGATATAACTAGAAAGAACTGAGCCTGAATCCTGATGGAAGCAAACTAAATGATCTTTTTCTTTTCATTGTTTGGTTTTATTTCTTCTCTACCATCTTTCATCCCACCTAGTACAATACGCCTTTGTAATTGGAATAGTGTCTAATATGAATGCATTTGCAGATCCTCTACTGGACTATATGCTGTCTTGGGGAGAGGGGGGAGGGAAGTAAAGGAAATTTGAAAATCAAGGAACTGTGGAATGGATTCTTGTTAACTGAAACTAAACTCATAAATTAATTTTTAAAAAGTCCTCTATTCCACTGAATGACCATATTTTCCCCTGAAACATGATACTCAGTTTTGCTGGGTATGTGATTCTCTTTTTAGTCCCAGCTCTTTTGCGCTCTGGATTATCATATTCCATGCCCTTCGATACATCAGTGTAGAAGCTGCCAGGTCCTGTGCTATTCTGATTGTGTTTCCACAATATTGAAATTGTTTCTTCCTGGCTCCTTGTAATATTCTCTCCTTGATCTGAGAATTTTGGAAGCTGGCTACAATATTCCTAGGAGTTTTTTTCTTGGGAACTTTTTCAGGAGGTAATTTGTGGATTCTTTCAACCTCTATTTTGCCTTCTGGATCTAATATATCAGGGCAATTTTACTTGATAATTTCTTGAAGGATGATTTCTAGATTCTTTCTTTGATCATATTTTTCAGGTAGTCCAATAATTTTTATATTATCTCTCCTGGATCTATTTTCGAGGTCAGTGGTTTTTCCCATGAGACATTTCACATTGCCTTCTATTCTTTCATTTGTTTGGATCTGCTTAACAGCATCTTGATTTCTCATAAAGTCACTAGCTTCCATATGCTCCAGTTTGATTATGACGGAATGATTCTCCTCAATGATCTTTTGACATTCTTTTTCCAGCTGGCTGTTTCAGCTTTTTAAGGCATTCTTCTCCCCATTGCCTTTTTGAGCCTCTTTTCCCATTTGAGTTAGTCTATTTTTAAGGTGCTATTTTCCTCAATCAGGCTGTTGACTGTCATTTCATCCTTTCTTGCATCTTTCTCATTTCTCTTCCCAATTTTCCCCCCACTTCTTTTATTTGCTTCTTAAGGTCCTCTATGGCCTGTAACTATCTCGTATTTTCATTTGGGCCTTTTGGTGCAGGATTTGTGACCTCACAGTCCTCCTCCTGTTCCATGCTTTGATCCTCTTTGACCCCAAATAAGAGTCTAATATTGCAGTTTTCTGTTTATTTTTTTTCCTTTGCCTAGGCAGGTTGCCGCTCAATTACTTGACTTTTGGGCTTGTTGCCGCAGTAGGACTCTGCCACCAGGCACAGGATCTTCCATCCTAAAGGTTGGGATTTTCTCAACTGCCTGAAGTATTAGTTGGGTGACCTCTGTGAAGCCTCCACACACTCTGGCAAGCTGGCCACACACCCCAAGACCTCCACTCTAGACTTCAATCCAGATCCAAGAAGGGTAAAGCAAGAGATATTATCTCCCAGACTGAACGCTGGATCCCCCTACAGTTCACAGGCCAGGAGCTGAAGCTGTAATGTGAAAACATTGTGCAAGCTGCACCTTGTCTCCTCATCGGCTTCTCATCCCCAGGAGAAGAAGCTGACATGCTTGCCCAAACAGTCTCAAAGCCCATAGGGCACTGACCACTCACTTTGTAGTTGGCATCTATGTTTTGGCAAATCTGTAAATGCCACAGCTGTTGGTGTTCTGGGGTTCCTCCAGCCGGCTGCTGGTCCATCTGCCTTGGGGCTAAAACCTCTGACTTATGAGGTCCTGGGCTCGGCTCCCAGAGCACTTCACTGGTTGCTCCCTGCCAGGCTACCGTACTGTCCTCAGCAGGATGTTAGCTTCTCTGTTTCATTTTGTGGGTTCTGGAGCTCCAGAGGTCATTTGGAGTCCCCCTATAAGATAATTTTGAAGTGGTGTGGACTGGAGCTCCAAGGAAGTGCTGTTTTACTCAGACATCTTTACTCAACCCTCCCCCATTCTTCTTTCTTGAAGAGGGCTGATGATACCAGGAGGGTGATATCAGTCTTGACTTGTAAGTGAGTTGGATTTAAGTGACGCAGGACTGTGCAAAATCATCAACCTCATGCTCTGCTCCAGAGTCATCAGGGTCAATTGACAAGACATAGGTCAGGAGTCCTGGAGATGGCTCCAGATGCAGTGGGAGAACTTGGCCTTTTTAAGTTAACGTCTTTCCCAGGTCTCAGTTTTTCTGATTCAATGTCCATTCACTTGGCTGACAGATAGCAAATTGCAAACAATACAAGGTAGTGTACAGGCATATCTTGCCTAGCATTATTTTAGAGTGCCCCTCCCCCGATTTTAGGTGAAATATTATGTCAGATGTAGAGTCATTTCCACAGGAAGAAGGTCATAAATCTGAAAAAAAAAACAGACAGCTACAATGGGCTATGTAACTTCATGTTAGGGTTTGACTAGAATATATAAATAGTATTAGTGTCAGTATCAGTGTGAAACAGACTTATATCACCTTGAAACTTGAGGATAAACTAAGATTTGGATATGATACTAATCTTTTTACTGTAGTACGAGGTGAAATGAGGGTCCCTGAGGAAGCCCTTAAGCATGAGAAGTTTTCAAGTCAACTTCAATTGTCCCAGAAATCTTCAGAAGCAGAATTGTCAAAATCAGCAAGCTCCAAAAGTGTAGAATCAAAAATGGCAGATGCTGTTACAGAGGTGCAGCATAAAGCTACAGAAACATTAAAGTCTGAGGAAAAATCCACAGATCTTTCTGCTATGCCCGGGGGTACTCCTTTGTATAGGCAGCCATCTTGGTGGGGTGATGATGAAGCTGATGAAAAAAAATGCTTTCAAACAAGATGGGTAACCTGAAGAAAAAATCAGTGATACTGGAGCTTCAGGATGCAGCATAAATGCCAAGCAAGTTGAGGAGCAATCTGCAACTGGAAATGAAGAAATGCTTTATCCTTTCTGTAGGGAACCAAGTTATTTTGAAATCCCTACAAAAGAATTCCAGCAATCATCACAAATAACAGAGCACTATTCATGAATTTCCAACAAAAGACATACAAAGCTCCCATGCAGCAGGTGCAGGGCATGCTTCATTTACCATTGAATTTGATGATAATGCTCCTGTCGAAGTAACTATTAGAGACCATGTGACAAAATTTACTCCTGATCAGTGCCATAAGTCAAAGAGGTCCTCTCCTTCAGGAGCTCAGGACCTTCCTGGGATTCAGACTGGAATGATGGCACCAGAAAATAAAGTTTCTCACTGGATGGCACAGAACAATCCTCCTCGAATGATTTGGGAAGGAACAGAGGACTCCAAAAGTATTAAAAGTGATGTTCCAGTTTACTTAAAAAGGTTGAAAGGGAATAAACATGATGATGGCACACAGAGCGATTCAGAAAATGCTGGAGCACACAGGCATTGTAGCAAGCGAGCAGTTTTTGAGGAACATTTAAGGCGCCACCACTCAGAACAGAAAAAGCTACATCAGAAGGCCCAGTCTACAGAAAAACATCAAGAACAAGTTGTTACTAGCTCTGTGCGCCACAGAGCAGGGCATGGTGTTCCACGTGGGAAACTGTTAAAACAGAAATCAGAAGAGCCATCAGTGTCATTACCCTTCCTACAAATGGCATTGTTAAGAAGTTCGGGCAGTCTTGGGCATAGACCAAGCCAAGAGATGGATGAAAAGTTAAAAATTCAGCCTGTTTCTGCTGCTTCTGAAAAGGACAATGATGATGACCAAAGTGACAAGGGCACCTACACTATTGAACTGGAAAATCCCAACAGTGAAGAAGTGGAAGCTCGGAAAATTATTGACAAGGAAAGGCACCACTTCATCTGCAAGCAAGAGATGGGTTTCACAGTGGACTAGTTTAGCTGCTAATCATACGAGACATGACCAAGAAGACAGGACAATGGAGCTGTCTGCATATGCACCTATAGAAAATGATACAGACATCAGTGAGTCTGGAATTTCTGTAAGAAGCACTGGATCAACCACTTCCTTGAATAGCCAGGGGGAGAGAAAAAGAAGGACCCTTCCTCAGCTTCCAAATGAAGACAAGTCTCTTGAAAGTAGAAGAGCAAAGATCCTGCCTCTGAGTTCAGAGATAGGTGAGAAACAAGACACAGAACTTCAGGAGAAGGAAGCTCCGACACAAGCATCCCCAAAAGAGCGGCAGGATGCTGACAAAGTCCTAGGGAAAATGAACAGGACTGTTCTGAAAACTGTTGGAGACACCAAAACCCTGTTTCATCTTAACAATTGTACTCCGGGGAAAGAAAAAAAATGAGACTGACAGAGAATCTTCCTTGGTAAAGCAAGCATTGGCCAGAATTCAAGAACAGGAGCAAAAGGACCAGGCACAGTGGACACCCACTAAATTAACTTCCACAAAACATACTCCAGGTCAAGGAGAGAATGGTAAAGAGGAACCTCTTAGACAAGGGACACATGTACTAGACAAAACCCTGGGCCAGTTTGGTTACTGGAGACACAGAAAGAAAAACAACCCAAAAACGAAGGAGTTTGACTAGCCTTTACAAAGATAGATGCTCCACAAGTTCTCCTTCCAAAGATGTTGCAAAATCATCATCTTCAAGTGCTAGAGAAAAAATTGAAAAGAAAACAAAAAGTCGTTTCACAGATATTGGATCAAGAGCAGACGGTCGTAAACTTGTTCAGACAAGTGGAAGAATAAGACAGCCTTCAGTTGACTTAACAGATGATGATCAAACTTCTAGTGTATCTCATTCTGCTATTTCTGATATTATGTCATCTGATCAGGAAACTTACTCCAATAAATCTCATGGAAGAGATCCATTTACTACAACAGATGAACATACTCATTCCAAACTAGATGGCTCCAAAATAACTAAATCTAAGACCTCTCCTGTTGCAGCTGGTTCATTTAGTAAATCAACCACTCTTCCAAGACCACAGCCTACAAGGACTTCCCTCTTGCGAAGAGCACGCCTTGGTGAAGCTTCAGACAATGAACTTGCTGATGCTGACAAAGCATCAGTTGCTTCCGAGGTGTCCACAACCAGTTCTACGGTCAAAACCTCCAACAGGAAGAAGAAACATCTCAAGAATTGACTTATTGGCTCAGCCTCGTAGAACAAGACTTGGTTCGTCATCGGCCCGTAGTGATTCTGAAGCAACTATATCTAGAAGTAGTGCCTCTTCACGTACTCAAGAATCCATTGTTAGAAGTGGTACAAGATTGAACCCATCTAATAAATTTTTCCCAGAATTAGACCTAATAGTATTTCTCGACTCTCCGACTCCAAAATTAGAACTATGATTTCAACACATAGCTCTCCCTCAGTAAATTCAAGATGGAGGCGCTCTCCTATTGATTATGCTTCCACCTCAGAAGATGAATTTGGATCAAACAGTAATTCCCCTAAACATACCCATCTGCGTACTTCTCCAGCCCTGAAAACCCCTCGAATGCCGAGTACTGGTGCAGCCTCGCACACTACCTCTTCATTCAAGCATCGAATAAAAGAGCAAGAAGACTACATTTGAGATTGGACTGCTCACAGAGAAGAAATAGCCAGGATCGGCCAAGATCTGGCTCTCATTGCTGGAGAAATCAATGATGTAGCAGGAGAGATCGACTCCGTAACTTCCTCGGGCACTGCCCCTAGTACCACAGTAAGCACTGCCGTCACCACCCCTGGTTTTGCCATAGACACTAGAGAAGAGTTGGTTGATCGTGTGTTCGATGAAAGCCTCAACTTCCGAAAAATCCCTCCATTAGTTCATTCTAAACCACCAGAAGGGAACAATAAGCCTATTGATTCCAGGCCTCAACTAACAGAGAATCCAGAACACTTAACAATTACAAGGTGGAGAACATTGAGCAGGGATGAAGTTATGGGAGACAATCTATTGTTGTCATCAGTCTTTCAGTTTTCTCAGAAGATAAGACAATCTATAGACAAGACAGCTGGAAAGATCAGAATATTATTTAAAGACAAAGATCGGAATTGGGAAGGAATAGAAACAAAGTTACGAGGTGAAAGTGAAGTGCCTATTGTGAAAACTTCAAGCATGGAGATTTCTTCCATTTTACAGGAGCTGAAAAGAGTTGAAAAGCAATTACAAGTGATCAATGCTATGATTGAACCCGATGGAACTTTGGAAGCTCTGAACAACTTGGGATTCCCCAGTGCTGTCTTACTAGCCCAGCCAAAACAGAAGTCTAGTCCTGGGAATAACCATGAAGGCCCGGCTCAGACCTCACCCCTTTGCAAGCCAGGAGCTCCGGCTCTTTGTCCCACTGACATCTCAGTCTCAGCTGAATTTGACAATGTGGAATCTGAGGCTGATTTCAGTATACATTTCAATAGAATCAACCCAGAAGGGGAAGAGGAGGATGTCACTGTACATGAATGACTTATTCTTTATTGTTTTTTTTTTAAATTACCTAAATGTGGAATGCCTAGGGATATTGAAAGGGTCATGATGTTGATTTATACAAAACAAAGTAGCTTGGTCAACTGCAATATGGTCACACTTGTCTTCTTTATTGGGAATGCTTGGACTGTCACATTAATTCCTTCAGAACCATTAATATAGCCATCCATAGCAGGGAGGAAAAGCAAGTTCCTGGCAACTTTGCCCTTGGTGGTTATTGTGTGCTTTGAAAATAGAATTTAAACTGCAGCTTTTCTTTCTTAGGTCTTGTTTGGTTTTGTTTTGTTTTTTAAGCCCTGATGTGACCTGAAAGCAGACTTCCATCCAACAGATCTGAAACCCCAAGTTTCCTGTGCCAAGCTACCCTCTGAAATGGATGTCTCTTCAGTTTGTACATATTTCTTAAACTGTTATATTTGTTTCTGAATATTAGGATTTATATTAGGATACAATACCTTTGGGTACAATGACACATTACTGTTAACAGTAAGACAGATATTACAGTGCTTTCATTCTTGTGTCCTGAACTTTTCCAACAGTTACATGATTTATATAACTTGGTTGCTAGGTAAATTGTCCTGAGATTTTAACAGTTTAACTATTATGTTTGCACTAAGAATTTGCTGGGAGTGGTAGGTGGACTTGTCTATATATCCATAAGGACTACCAATCTTTTTATGTACATAGATAATACTGTACTTGTTTTAACCCACAATGTTTCACTCCACTTTCTGAAAGTTCAATTTGGCACTTTTTTCCTCTTTTTTAAAAAATGAAAGTAGAAAGATTTCATCATCCATTTCAGTCCAGGTGGCTATTGGAATGATAAAAACAAATTTAAACACATAGGTGGAGTATATTTTTAAAGAGAAAAACATGTATATTGGTGCAAACAGGCTCTCCGGTGTTACCAAGTTTCTATGTGACAGTTTTTAAAAATTTCTCTTGGAATGATCATGAAGTATAAAATTCTTCTTTTGGACTCGAAGAACCAATAGGCATAATTTAGCTGATCGATAGTCTCACTCCCAAGCACATAAATAGCTTCTGTATGTTTCCCTGTAGACTCAATAGTAAACCCCTGTCTCTGCTGTATACATGTATAAGAACTTGGAAAAACAACTACTAACATAAGACTTTTGGTTGAAACCACTGAATAGAAAGTCTGTGAAAATATCCTATATAAACTCATTTTCCTTTTGTCGTCCCAGTAAGGTAATATTTGGGTATGTTTAAAAAAAAAGTAATTGACCTTGTATTTCCAGAACACTATAATTTGGAGAAATATTAATTCTTTTAACTATGACTAGTAGTCTTGAATTTTCCCTTGATTATATCAGTCTCTAAGGTTAAAAATACAATTTTTGCAGCTTTTATGAAATGGTCTTTAATATTTCAACAATAATTCTATACTATAATTGTTTAAGAAAAATACTCGGTCTGTATATTTAAAAACTCTACAGGATTACTGAAGTCTTGTAAAGTTGGACCAGGTAATAAAAATGCAAAAATCTTTTTTGTAGCAATGTAAAAAAACCTGTTGTATAATGGATCTCATATTTTTCTTTAAATCTTAAAAATATAATATTCTTCATATAAAGCTAAATTCCCCACTCTATCAAGGAAGTATCAAAACAGTTACAGAAAAAAATGAAAGGAAGGATAGAAATAGTTCAAAAGAAGTAGTAAAATGTTGAAACAGGGTCAGTCCACATAAAAAAAAAAATCAGCAAAATAATCACCATCATTCCTACTTTTCCTCAGTGTTTGGGTACTGAATTTAACCATATGGAAGTGGAAGGTAAGGAGTTACTTAGAAAAATATTACTCTAGAGTTGTCTCACAAGATTTTTTTTCAAGAGTTTACACATTTTTGTTTGGTGATAAGCATTTGGCCTTTTACTATGTTATTATTTTGTATGAACACATTATTCTCCTTATTTATTTTTGTTACATTTATTACCTATGTTATTTTGTTATGCATTTACAGCTCCATTTTTAAATAAAGTGTTTCTGGAACTTTAAAAAAATGTTTCAGGGGCAGCTAGGTGGCACAATGAGTAGAGTGCTGGCCCTGGAGGCTGAAGGACCTGAGTTCAGATCCGGGCCTCAGACACTTAACACACACACACACACACACACACACACACACACACACACACACACACACACTAGCCATGTGACCTTGGCAAGTTACTTAACCCCAATTGCCTCCAAAAAAAGGGATAAAAAGCTTCAGTGTTTCCATACTATCTTGAAGAAAAAATAGGGACTCTACTGCTTTGTATGTAGAAACCTCACACATTGGATCCAACATATCTTTCCAGTCTAATTTCACATGCTCTGTCTTCCAGCCAAACCTGTCTAGCTGCCATATTACCTGCAATGAGTATCTTATGTGCTATTTCTGTCCCTTTGTTCACACTGTACCCATGACTGGAGTCCACCCCTTCCTGGTCTCCTCAGTTGGGAGTATTGACATATATATACATGTAGTTTGGACCTAGTAGAATATATGCTCCTTGAGGGCAGGAACTGGTTCATTTTCATTTTTGTATCTCCAACATCTGGCACATAGTTGGCAATTAATAAATGCTTTTTGGTTTGAACTGAATCTTAAAGAGTGGGTATGAATTGATGAGGCAGAAAAGAGAAAAAGCCATTCCCAAGAAAGGGAAAGTGTTCCCAGTTCTATGACTTGAAAAAGTCTTCACTGAGCTCTGTGTATTTGGTTTGCCAATAAAATTATTTACCTGTTTCAATGGCAGGTGAGCCAATTTGTCACCAGAGGCCTTTATGGTCATTGTTTAAGTCATAAAAGTTTGTTTCATTGTTGGTTGCTATCATCCTGGGAGAATAGCTGATAATTCAATTTCTTTTCAGACGTTCTCCCAAAAGAGTCACTTTACATTGCTTATAAAGTCCCCTTCCCTCTTGGAATATTATTTAACTGAGCCCTTTGGTCTTCTGTCTGAGCTCTCATTAGCCCCCATAGTATCAGCATTCATGATAATTATTCTCTTTGGGGCCTTTTTGTATAATTGACTGCGCAGCATGCTCTGTCTTGATTTCCTTGCTATGAATGTTTAGCTCGATTTAATTGATTTAACATGGTCACTGATCCTACCTTATCCCTGTCAATGATTGCCCTCTTGCTTCTTCCTCCTACTTAGTAGACAGATATACCTGGGGCCCCTCAGCAGTTTCTGTCTCTTTAACCTCCAGAGGCCTAATTAATACCTGGTGCACCTGCTTACTGTGTGATTTTGCCATCTGTATAGCCTGAGGAGCTGAAGTCACACTTTGGAGCTGCTAATTGCATCCTGTTTGCAGATGGAGGCTGAAATGCTGACTGGAGACATCTCACCACAGCCTTCTCCTGCTGGTGTCTCCCTCTCTGTCTATCCCAGAATCCTAGCCTATGTGCCAAGTATCTTTGTGTGCTTATATTGTTTCTATTCCCTGGCCCTACTTTGGACTTGCTTTGTGATATCAGGCAGGTCCCTGGACCACTCACGTCTGTACCACTCAGCTGGCACCCAGCCTATGCTACATTGCACCATTCTTCATCTTCATATTGCATTCCTGGCTTCCTACTGGTTTTTACATTTCTAGAAGGCATCAACCTTTACACACCTGTTCGTACCTCCTGTAGATGGCCAAAAGCATGCATTTAATAAATTGGATGAAGATGCCAATTGATGATGAAATTTCTAGGGATCTGAATTGCACTTTTCAAAAGCAGAGATTGTATTACTTAGTCACTCATCATAGAATGACCTCATAAATTTGCTTGTGCCAAAAACCCGATTCCCAGCCATCAAAGGGAAGGAATGCACAAGCAACACACAGCACCCCTGTCTATCTTCCTATGACCCATAATACAGGGAGAGACATAGAGACAGATTTACCTGGGTATGATTCTCTCTCTACAAATAACTCAATACTCCAAAAGTCTGCATGGTTCTAGACAGACTCCTTGATTATCTGCTGGAAGCAGATTATATAAAAAATGTGTGTATATCTAGGTATGTGTATATATATTCCTCCATCTATCCCCCCTGTTCCTATACCAATATTAACAGGGCAATGCAGTCTGTTTGTGGCTAGTTCTGCTGCTTTCCTTTGCCATATTGCTGAGTGACCTCGCCCCATCCATTCCTAAAACCAAGGTGCAGCCACTATTCCCCTTTCACTTGGGGAAGGTAGTCAGGCAACTGAATACCTCTGGTGAACCTTGGAGAGACTAGGGAGGAGACATACAAATCTAACTCATGTTCAGTTCCCTGTATCAAACCACTCTCCAACTTATCACAATCCCCTCTGAAGTTGGCTATCTGGAACTTTCCAGACCTCATGCTCAACTCTTAACGTAACAAATACAAAGGCAAGTCATGTCTATAGTTGCCATGGGAATTTAGAAGAACAAACTGGTTTGAAGTACAAAATTTGGAGATAGCATGGTACAGCAATGACTATTACCTATATGATCTGGGGTGAAAAAATGGACCTCATCTTTGGGTACTAGTTTCTCAATGTATAAAACAAAGTGAGGGATCAGGAGGAGAGAAGTGATGGCAAATGAGATTCTTTTCTAGTTCCTGGTCTGTGAGCCTACAGGAAATGCCAGGTTTATGACAGATCTAATTCAGAAGGTACCTAGATGAGGCACTAAGTAGTGGTATATGCCCAGACAGCTGTCCTGAAGATCCCAGAAGAGTACGCATGTGGGGTAATGGGTCTAACTTAGCTAGGATTAATGTCTGGATGCACAATAAAATCAGTTATCCCTTTATTACCTCCCTGATTCCAGGTCAGCTATAATGTGTTCTTGATGGCTTGGGGAGACTTTTGCAGGTGTTGGCCCCACTACATCAAGGCTTGTATTTGCCGAACCTCTGCCTATGTTATCTAGAGAAGGAAAAGGAGAGAGAGAAAGAGAGGAAGTATGGGAAAGAGAGAGAGAGAGAGAGAGAGAGAGAGAGAGAGAGAGAGAGAGAGAGAGAGAGAATGAACAGGAGAGAGCTAGAGACATAATGTCTATTAATTCCCTATATATGTGTGGATGTGTAGTATACATATATATGGATATATACACACACCTAGATATACACACATATTTTATATAACTATATAATAGAATGTATTTTACAGAATTATATATTATAATTTATTTTACACACTTATATAATATTATATTATTTTATATAATATATAGATGTGTATATATTCATTAGGCCTTGAGGGCAGGGACTGTTTAATTTTTGTCACCCCAGTGTCTAACATACTACTTGACATATATTAGACACTTAATAAATGCTTTTTGATTAGCTGAATTGCATTGAATTTAGTCAAATCAGGGTGGGTAATGTACCTTCAAGGCTCCCATGTTGGATTAATAAATATTTGGCCGAACTTCTCAATCAAAATGTTATGATATACTGGGATCACTTCATTTTTTTGGCTAGGGTTAACAAGAGCCTGTTGTACAGGTCTACTTGTATTGCCATTATTTAAATATAAGTCTGAGAAGCATCTTCCACCAGACTCAGGCAAACTTCTTACAGATCTGTACTGGGTTTGAAAGAGTTTTACATGATTGCTTACCATCTTAGGGAGGAGGGTGGTGAAGGAAAGAGAAAAAATTTTGAACTCAAAATCTTATAAAAATGAATGTTAAAAATTGTCTTTACGTGTTATGTTGTAAAAGAAGAAACAGCCACTTGCTCTGTTTTCTAACAAATTTTGAACCACTAATAACCATACCTGAGATTCCACAGAAAACTAGTTTTTCTAGTTTAACTAGAAGCTAGTTTGACTCCCATAACAAAGATACAGCCATGAAGGTTATCTTTGATCCCAGAAATCTCCCTCTCTTACATCACATCCTGTTTGTATAATTTTCATTCCTCGACAATAGCTTAAAAGGTACTGACAGCCTTGAGAACTCAGGAATGAAAACTTGAACTTTTATTGGCATCATCCAATGCTGGGAGACCCATCCTAGCTAGATATTTCATTCATTTCTAGTCAACTTAGCAGCTCAAAACCTTATGCAAGAAATCCCTCAACCTAAAGTTCTTGTTCTTATTATCCATTAATCAGGGCTACCATAATGGAGGCAGAGATCAGGATGGCTATTGTGTTATCATAGGAGATAGTAGACCTTTTAATCATCACTAATTCCATAGGTTTGGGAACTCTCCAAACCTCCCAAATCCCCTCTTCCTTTTCTAATAATAAAAATGATCACAACTTGCATGTATGTAATGCTTTAGTGTTTGCAAACCATTTTAGAAATATTATCTCACAGCAGCCTTGTGAGTTGACGAAATTATAAGCTGCATTTAACAGATAAAAAAATGAGTCTGGCAAAGGTTAAGTGACTTGCCCAAGGTCACATAAGCTAGTAAGTGTCTGAGCCTGGATTTTAACTAAGGACTCTCTGACTCCAGTATACCATAATATTTCTCATCTTCAGACACCCACTAAGCTAACCTATAAACCCTAGAAATTTATATTTCTGCTCACTTCCCTTCTAATCCTGGTTGCAACAGACCTTTCCTGACAAGATTCTAAGTTGTCTTGGGTTGTAACATTGTTTCACTTCATCTTTTTGTGGGTTCTGCTGCTCTAGAATTTGTTTAGGGTTGTTATTTAAAGGTATTTGGAGAAGTTTGGGAAAGAGCTCAAATGTGTCACTGCTTTTACTCTGCCATCTTGCCTCCTACTCCAGTTCATCCCTTTCTTTGAGCCCACTGTCTCTTAAACTATCATATTATCTTTCTCTCTTCCCTTTTATTGCCAAATTTCTAGAAAGGATAGTCACCACACAGTTCCTTTCTTTCTTTATTATCCACTTGTTCCTTGCAGACTGACTTCCATCCTCACCATTGTATTAAATAAATGTTTGTATTTCTCTTTCTTGAATTCTTGTGGCATTCAATGATGTGGATCAAGTTCTTTCAAGTCCTCTTCCATGTTGCTGCAGTCTCATAGTTCCTACCTGTTTGACTATTCCTTCTCTCTATTTTTGTTAACTCTTTACCCTTTAGCAGCTGACTTAGTAGACAGAGTAAAGGACTTGTAGTCAGGAAGACATATATCCAAACTAATTTAGGTAGATCTGTCATTTTTATTATATTAGCTTGGCCCACCCATCCTCATGGTTTTTGAGATAAAATGCATTCTTTTCTTCTGGTCAGGATCTTAGAAGCAGGAATAACTTATTTTTGCAAGTGGCCTGGTGATCATCAGCCACGTCATCCTAGTTTGGGTAGATGGAAGTGGGGTAAAAAATGTTTAGCTTGTAATTTGATTCATCATGAGGATCCATAGGGATAAAAATACATATACCAATTCTTTATAGAGTGGCAAAGAACTAGCAATTTAGGGACTTAGCTAGAAAATGACTAAACAAATTAACTACAAAGTGGCTAAACAAATGATGGTGTATGAATGTGATGGAATATTGTCACAAGAAATAATGAAATGGAGTGTTTCAGAGGAATATGGGAAGGCTTGTATGAAACAAAGTGAAGTAAGCAGAATCAGTAAGCAGCAGAATAACAACTTTGTCAAAACAAACAACTTAAAAGAAAGACTTTAGAACTCTGATCAGAGGATCTGACACATTTAAGATGGAGAATGAGACAACACATTTTTGGACATGGAAATGTAGGAATGTGTTTTGATTTGCTATGCATATTTGTTACAAAAGTTATTTTCTTTTTCAATGGGAGGGAAAGAGAGAGAGAGAGAGAGAGAGAGAGAGAGAGAGAGAGAGAGAGAGAGAGAGAGAATGAACATTTTTAAGTGAAAGATGAAATTAAATTTTAAGAAATAAAAGAAATGAGGCTTTGGAGTCACAGAAACTTTATTAAAATCCCATTCCTTAAGCTTATTACCTTTGTTATTTTAGGCAAGTTACTATAAAATGAGTGTCTTGGATTAGATGGCTTCCAAATTCTCTTCCAAGTTTCAGATATAGGATCCTTGGAGTCAACCATTGATTTACCCTACAGATCTCAAATAACATTTCCAACCTGTCTTTGGTGTTTTGGGTCTGTATCATCTCCTGAAAGCTTCTCCTGGTTTCCCTAGGCTTGCCTTCTCAGACCAGTGTTGCCCACGTCTTACAAGGATAGTGAAAAAACCTTGGTCTGGATGAGAACAACAATTACTAAATTGTAGTTCTTCCATGCAATGACCCAGAAAATGGCTTATTTAAATTATAAATTTTATTTTTATTTTCTCTCTATTGAATTCAAAGAATCAAATGCCTTTGTTGTTTTCCGATTATATCCTTTCATAAATACACATTTTATCTTTCTGAAAAGGGCCTCATCCTTCTGTTAAGCTCAATGTAAAATTTAGATGGGACCCTGTCACTCTTGGACAATTTTGCAACATTTTTAGAACAAGTTTTACTGCATCACTGAATGCACAGTAATGGATTCAAAGGCTATTTCAATTTTTTTAAGTTTATCATGTAGAACTAACTTGTCAAGATTTCAATTAAGCCTTCTGTCATCTAATTTCCCTCCATGCCAGCTAACTTTGTTTAGATTTGCTTCACAGACATTCATCACTTCCTTTTTATCTTTCTTCTGTTTAAACCTCAAAAGTTGCAAGCTTAAAACATCTCTTCTTATCTAGGATTATTTTTCTATTCAACACCATTAAGCTATTTATTTAGATTCATAAAATCTCCTTGCTTTCTGGTCCATTAGGCATATTCAAAGAGAAAAGCATCATCTCCAACAATCCCCTACTCATTTGTCAGTCTTTCCCTGAGATCTGTGAATTTATATCTGGTCTCCAAATGAATCTGGCAGAAGCCCTTCCCTCCACTCTCAGAATAATGTTTTAAATTCATAAAATGCATAAGATTGCAAAGGAAATATATTGCAATAACGATATAACTTTTTCCCATCTATAGTTGGCTGGAAATCTACCCATGGATCACTTGGGGGTGAATGAACACCATGTTATTTCTCTATGGAATGTAAGCATTTGCTGGTCAAAGGACTCCCATCTCCCTGAAGGATGTGGGCAGAGGAAGGAGTATCAGAGATCCTAGGTCCTTCTTTAGCCTGACAGGAACAGATTGGGCAACAACACCATGCTTTAACCAGGCATCTGTGTTCAGGTACTGAGATCATTCCTATCTAGAGATGTAAAGTTTCTACATAACCATGCTTTCTTCCTTGTTTTAGGGAGGCACAGTGGTGGCATGGAAATAATGCTGATTTTGGAATCAAAGAAGTTCAGTTCATATCCTAATGACATGAGGCAAGTCATTTGATCTTGAGTTTCAAGATAAGTGGGTTGGACTGGATTTCGTAGAAAGTCTTTATGCTATTTAAATTACATATAAGAATTGCTTTTGTATAGTCATAAAGTTGTTATTTTACTGAATTCTTAAGAAAGGTAGAATAACATTGCAGGTAAAGAGCCACCTTTGAAGACAGGAAGACCAGGAATCAAGTCTTAGCTCAGATAAAAACTGCTCGTATGACCTTGGTTTAAGTGTTCTAGGCCAGAGGAAACTCCTTTTTTTTTGGAGGGGGGATGATAAGGCAACTGGGATTAAGTGACTTGCTCAAGGCCACACAGCTAATAAATGTCAAATGTCTGAGACTAGTATTTGAACTCAGGTCCTCCTGACTCCAGGGTCAGTGTTCTATTCCCTGCAGTGCCACCTAGCCACCCAAAGAGGAAACACTTTAAGGTTATGAATCTAGAGGAGATACAGACCTGGATTGGTAGAGAGAGTTTTATTACCTTGGAGTGTCCTATACTAACAAAATTGCAGGTACAGTCCCTATATGTAATAGATTTCTTATTTTATATAAATAAAATATGAACTAAGAAAATTATATACATATATAGATTAATGAAAAGTGTCATTAGTGCAATAATTGTGTGACTGTGTAAAAATAGGGGGTATAGAGTGGCATCAAGATGGAAAATTACAGGTAGCCACTCAACTGAACTCTCCCAACATTCTTCTCCAAACAACTTTAAAATAGCACCTCATATCAAATTTTGGAGCAGCATAGCTAATTAAAAGTCAGAATTAGACATTTTCCTGACAAAAGAAGTCCAACGCTGGGGTAGAGGTCTGGTGAATATCTGTCCAGAGACCATATATGAGGCAGTTGCCAACAGCTTCAGGAACTCTCAGCCCAGAGACAATGAAGGCCTGACAAAGAAGTCAGATAACTTCTAAGAAAGACATTACAGGAATCTCTTGTTGGAACTGGGTATAGCTGGCACTGGTAGGCAACCTTATTTTACATAAGCAATACTGGGTTGCAGTTCCAGAACAGAGAGGATTGCTGGAGGATGATCACAAGGGAGTATGAAGGGAGCCAAAACACCCAATCCAGGAATCAAGCTGGTCCTAGATAAGTTAGCTCAGGGTTTTCCAATGACGTGACCAATGTGTACTGTCCAGCCCTAGTTTTCTCAGTAATGTGGCTGTATGTGAGAACTTGCCTGATATTCTGAGATCCAGGGCTTTGCCATGTTCTGGGAGATTAGCCAGAAGGAGTTAGCTTGCTAATACATTTTAGATAATACTCATATGGCTTGGAAACATCAAGGATATGATAACTGTCAAAGCCTAATTGACATCACTCTCTGGCATCTTGAAACTTAATAAAGCAATATTAGAAAACTTAGTGACCTATAGTTACATTCTTTGCCTAATTACTCTATAAAACTTTGCTCATGGTATCAATAAATGGATTGCATTGATGATCTCGCCTGGCCTACTGTTTCAAATCACACTTCCATAGTTTTGCATGTCATTTTAGAGCTGGCATAAGAAGCCACTTAGAGTGAGCCCTACAAGTGGCACCTGGAACAAGGACGTGAAAGAAGGTATGAGGGAAGTGGCTTCCTTAGGACTCTATGGAAAAGAAATTCTCATCCAAAGAGGTACCTCAGTGACTGCAGCATTGTGGTAAGAGGTTAAGGAAGTGTTAATTCACCTTGAGATTAGCAGTTATAAGACTAAATAAGGACTGGTCCCCCCTAGGAAAAGCTTTTAGCAGGGTTAGGGCTAAAAGAGTCACCAAACTAAGTTGGAGATGAGGGAATAGAAACATTAAGATTAGGACCTGGTCTTGGTAAAAAGCTTTCAGGAGAAAATGGGACAGGCTCAAAGTGAAAGTAGAGACAGAGAAAATTATCTAAGACTGTTAAAAAGAATAGTAAAAGAAAGAGGATTGCTTATCACTAGCAGTCAATTACAAGAATTCTGGGAATTTGTAGAAACATGTTGGCCTTTGTTTCCACAGAAAGGGAAAATAGATTTGGTAAAATGGAAAACAGTAGGGAGAGAGATGAGTGAGAAACTAATGGAGGTGGGACTCCAACATTCCCCCATTTTTGCCTTTTTTCTATGGAATAGTTCAGTTTAGTTTTTTTTCTAATTTCTTTATAAACTTTTTTTCCCATTTATTTGTCTTTGTTAATTTGTTTGTATACTTTTAGTTTACAAGATTCAGTTTCACAATCCCTTGAGTTTCAAATATTCTCCCCTTCCTCTGCCGCCCCCCATGGAGGCATGCAATCAAGTATAGGATCTGCAAATACTTCCACATTAGACATTAGTCAGTTTATAAAAAAGGATTTTAACAGATGGAATGAACAAAGGGAAAGAGGGGGAAAAAAAACAAACAAGGAAAAGAAAGGGAGCAAGTAATTTGCTTCAATCTGCATTCAAACTCTGTTCTTTATAGTTCTTTCTCTGAATGTAGACTTCTCTCTCCATTGTGAGTCTTTTGGAGTTGTCTTATAACCCTTCATTTCTAAGAAGAGTCCAGTCTATAAAAGTTGGTCATCACACTTATGTTGTGTCTGTCATTGTGTACAGATTTCTCCTTGTTCTGCTCTTCTCTACCAGCATCATTTAATATAAGGCTCTCCAGGTAAATATGAAGTCCGTCTGCTCCTCATTTCTTATAGCACAACAGTATTCCATTATATTCATAAGTCACAACTTGTTTAGCCATTTCCCAATTGATGGGCATCTCCTTAATTTCTCATTCTTTGCCACCACAAAAAAGCTGCTAAAAATATTTTTGTACATATGGGTTTTCCTCCCACTTCTATGATCTCTTTGCAATACAACTCTGGAAGTGGTATTGCTGGGTCAAAATATATGAACTTATTTATATCCTTTTGGGCATAGTTCCAGATTGCTCTCCAGAGTGTTTGAATCAGTTAAAAACTATACCAATAATGCATTAATGTTTCAATTTTTCCACATCCTCTCCAGCATTTGGCCCTGGAGATTGTTTCCTAGGGAGTTCTCTGATAACGTCTCTGAATTGTTTTTCTGAGATGGTGTTATTTAAGCAATTTACTCCCTCTTCAGTTAATCTAGGTAATTTACATTCTTGTAAATATTCATCCATTTCACTAAGATTGTCAAATTTATGTGCATACAATTGAGCAAAATAATTCCTAATGTTTTAATTTCCTTTTTATTGGAGGTATATTCACCATTTTGATTTTTGATACTCATAATTTGGTTTTCTTCTTTCTTTTTTTTAAATCATACTGACTAAGGGTTTATCTATTTTGTTGGTTTTTTCATAAAACCAGCTTAGTTTTATTTATTATTTCAATAGTTTTCTTAATTTCAATTGTATTAGACTCTCCTTTGGTTTTCATCTATGGAGTATTTTCAAGATATGTTTAACATTAGAAATGAAAGTGCCAGCGGGTAAGTGGGGGGTGGAGCCAATATGGTGGAAAGAAAGCAGTAACTTCGCTAAGCTCCTCTGTGAATCCCGACACTAAACCTTATAAAATGAATCTGAACAGATTCTGGAGTGACAAAATCCACTTGGAGATGGAGTGTGGCAGAATACAGCCCAGGAAAGTGCCCACTGCGTCTGGACAGGGCAAGCACAGAGCACATGGGGCCTCCACAACTCAAAATGAAGAGCAGACAAGCAGACTACACAAGAGAGAGAAGAAGCCCCAGCCTGCAGACTTACCAAGAACGACTCGAAGTCATCTCACCCTCATCTCACTAGGGGATAGGAGGAATCATTGGAGCCAGGTAGGAGAGTCGGGCCCCCAGCAGAGACAGCAGCTTCTCCTGCAGCTATCAGCCCCCAGCCTCGAAGTTTAGAAATTGCCTGCCTGTATAATACAGAGAATAGAATGGCAAAGTAAATTCTAGTTGCTCTAGTTGCTCCGCCTTCATGAAGTAGAAAACCAAAATATAAGTCTCCCACCCAGATTAAAATCCCAAGTTAGTGGAAATAGCCCCAGGCTTGGGAGTCTTCAAGAAGAGGTGTAACTGAGACAGTCTGAAGAGAAGAGAGGGAGGGGTCCCGACAAGCCACACCTCACCTGACCAGCAAAATCCTGCCTGAGCTATAGTCCAGGGGTATAGAGGCAGAAATCTGAACTGGCCAAACCACCCCTCCCCACAGACTACTCTGTGCACATCAACATACCTCTCAGAGACTGCCTTAGCCACAAAGTAGACACCCAGAGGCTACAGCATTCAAAGTCAACAACCAGGCCCTTAGCTCATGGCCTGAGAAATTAAGAAATAGGAAATCACAATGAGAAGGAAGGAAGCTGAGAAGGGGAAGGGGAAGGCAAGAAAATAGAACTGAGCTTACTATGTAGGTCGAAAACAACCAAATACACAGGACAATTTGGACTCTTGACCCACACCTGAGACCACAGAAGGAAATATGAGCTAGCCTCAAGCCTAAATAGCATTCTTGGAGGAACTTAAGAAATATTTTAAAGACCAAATCAGGAAGGCAGTGACCAACTTGGAAAAATGTCTCAATGAAGAAAACAAATCCTTAAAAAAGTAAAATTAGTGAAGTTATTGGAGAAAATACCTCCTTAAAAAAGGACCTTCAAAAACTAACTGAAGACTATAATTCGCTAAAAGTCAGAATCAATTAAATTGAAACTCAAAACTCTACGATACACCAAAAGTCAATCAAAAAAACGAGATGATTGAAATATTGGAAGAAAATGTAAAATATCTCACCAGAAAAACAACTGACCTAGAGAACAGATCCAGGAGAGATAACTTAAGAATTATTGTTCTACCAGAAAGCCATGATGAAAAAAGCAGCCTAGACAACATCCTCCAAGAGATTGTCAAAGAAAACTGTCCTGAGGTCCTGGAATCAGAAGAAAATATAGTTATCGAAAGAATTCACCAGACTCCTCCTGAAAGAGATCCCAAATTGAAAACTCGAAGAAATATAGTAGCCAAATTCCAGAATTACAAGATTAAGGAAAAAAATTCTGAAAGCAGAAAAAAAAACAATTCAAATATCGTGGAACTATGGTGAGGATCACACAGGACCTAGAAGCTTCTACATTTAAAGAGCAGAGGGACTGGAATATGATATTTCATAGGGCAAGAGAGCCAGGATTACAAGCAAGGATTAACTAACTGGCAAAACTGAGCATAATCTTTCAAGCAAGGAGATGGTCATTTAATGAAATAAGAGACTTCCAGACTTTCCTGATTAAAAAGCCAGAGCTCAATGGAAAATTTGATCTCCAATTACAAGACTCAAGAAAGACATAAAAAAGGTAAACAAGGAAAACACAGACTCACACATACATACGTGCACATACCCACACTCATACACACATGCTCATTACTTGGGATACAACAAGAGAAAAATGTTCACATCCCTATATGAGAAGCTGATAACTATCAATATTGAAATTTTTATGATTGTGATGACCTTCAAAAGGGTTATTCTTAAGTAGAGCATGTGGGTATGAATTCAATAACCTGAAGACTTAAAAAAAAATATTAAGGGGATCAAAGGGACTGTAATGGGATAAAAGGAAAAGATGAGATAGGAAAAGGTAAAATATGCCATTCGAAGAGGCATTAAAACACACTATAGTAGAGGGGAAATAAAGAGGGAGAGGGACATCATTTAAATACCATTCTCACTGGTTCTGGTTCAAAGAGTGACCAACTTAATCAATAAAGTTTAAGATTATAAGGTGAATATAACCATAAATTCATTAAATAGAGGAAAAGGAGGGAGGGAGAGGAGCACTGTTTGAAATTTACTCTCATTGATTTGGAGTAAAACTGATAAGTAAAAAAAAAATATGGTGTCCTATAGGTAGTGGGAGGGCAAGGGGGGGTTAAAAAGGAGGAGACTAAAGGGGGAATTAGAGGGGAGGGAAATAGTAGTAAGGGGAGAGGGTAGGCTAAGATGGGGCATCACCTGGTGGGAACACTGAGGGAGGGGGCTGTCAAATGGGAAAACTTCAAGGAAGGGAAGGGAGAAGGAAGAAACAAAAACATAAACAGGGGAGGGAATAGGATGGAGGGGAAGAGACAGATAGTCATCATTACTGTGAATGTGAATGGGATGAAATCTCCCATAAAACAGAGGCAGATAGCAGAATGGATAAAAAACCATAATCCTACAATATGCTGTCTACAAGAAACACATTTGAAACAAAGGGATAGCCACAGGGCAAAGGTAAAAGGTTGGAGTAGAATTTATTATGCCTCAGCTAAAGTAAAAAAAAAAAGCAGGGGAAGCAATACTTATCTCAGAAAAAGCAAAAGGAAAAATAGATCTAATTAAAAGAGATAAGGAAGGAAATTATATCCTGCTAAAACGCACCATCGAGACTGAAGCAACATCATTACTTAATCTATATGCACCAAGTGGTATAGCATCCAAATCCCTAGAGGAGAAGTTAAAGGAATTAGAGGAAGAAATAGATAGCAAAACTATACCAGTGGGGGACCTTAATCCCCCCTTTCTGAACTTGATAAATCTAACCTCAAAATAAACAAGAAAGAAGTTAAGGGGGTGAATAGAATTTTTTTTAAAGCAATTGGGGTTAAGTAACTTGCTCAAGGTTACACGGCTAGTCATTGTTTATGCATGGGTGCTCATTTTCTGAGGCCGGATCTGATCTCGGGTCATCCCAACTCCAAGGCCGGCACTCTTACTCACTGCGCAACCTAGCCGCCCCTTTAGGGCAATTGGGGTTAAGTAACTTGCCCAAGGTTACACGGCTAGGTTTTTGTTTGTGTGAATTAAGTGTCGGAGGCCGGCTCCGATCTCAGGTCCTTCTGATTCCAGGGCCGGCGCTCTATTCACTGCGCCACCTAGCCACCCCGGGAATAGAATTTTAAAGAGACTAGATATGATGGATCTCTGGAGAAAACTGAATGGGGATAAAAAGGAATTTACTTTCTTCTCAGAGAGCATGGTACATACTCAAAAGCAGACCATGTAATAGGCATTAAAACATCACAATTCAGTGCAGAAACACAGAAATATTAAATGCATCATTCTCAGATCATGATGCAATAAAAATTATATGCAATAAAGGGCCATGGAAAGATAGACTAAAAATTAATTGGAAATTAAACAATCTAATCCTAAAAAACTTGGTGGGTCAAACAAGAAATTATAGAAACAATCAATAATTTCCTTCAAGGGAAGGATAATAATGAGACAACATACCAAAATTTATGGAATGCATTAAAGCAGTTCTTAGGAGAAATTTTATATCCCTGAGTGCATACTTGAATAAAGCAGAGAGAAGGGAGGTCAATGAATTGGACATGCAATTGAAAAAGCTAGAAAAAGAACAAATTGAAAATCCCCAATTTAGTACTAAATTAGAAATATTGAAAACAAAAGGAGGGATTAATAAAATTGAAATTAAGAAAACTATTGAATTAATAAATAAAACTAAGAACTAATTTTATGAAAAAAAACAATAAAATTGATAGATCCCTATTTAATATGATAAAGAAAGAAAGAAGAAAACCAAATTATGAGTATCAAAAATGAAAAGGGTGAATCTACCTCCAAAGAAGAGGAAATCAAAAAATAATTAGGAATTATTTTTCCCAATTGTATGCACATAAATATGACAATCTTAGTGAAATGGATGAATATTTACAAAATTACAAGTTGCCCAGATTAACTGAAGAGGAAGTGAATTACCTAAATAACCCCATCTCAGAAAAAGAAATCAAACAAGCCATCAATGAAATCCCTAGGAAAGAAACTCCAGGGTCAGATGGGTTTACTAGAGAATTCTATCAATCATTTAAAGAACAATTGATTCCAATACTCTACAAACTATTTGGGAAAATTAGTGAAGAAGGAGGACTAAGAAATTATTTCTATGACACAAATATGGTACTGATTCCTAAATCAGGAAAAAGATAAAACAGGGAAAGAAAATTATAGACCAAAATCGCTCATAAATTTAGATGCAAAAATTTTCAATAAAATATTAGCCAAAAGCCTGCAACAACTTCTCACAACAACAATACAATTTGATCAGGTAGGATTTATTCCAGGAATGCAAGGATGCTTTAATATTAGGAAAACCATCAATATACTTGATCATATCAACAATAAATCTAGCGGAAATCACATGTTTATTTCAATAGATGCAGAAAGGCTTTTGACAAAGTGCAACATCCATTCCTATTAAAAACACTAGAGGGGGTGGAGCCAAGAAGGCAGAGAAGATACTGCGTGTCCAAGCAACTCTTCCCCCAGAGTACCTCCAAACTATGTAAAAGGGGACTCTGAACAACTTCTGGACCCCAGCATCCACAGAACAACACAGAGAAGCTAACATCTCGCTGAGGACAGCTCAGCAGCCCTGCAGGAAGGACCAGCACAGCGCCGGCAGTGCGTGGGGAGCTGAGCACAGGTCCGCCTGAGTCAAGGTTTTAGCCCCAGAGCGGGAGGGACAGCAGCCGGCTGGAGGGACCCCAGAAAAACAGCAGCTGTGATGATTCCAGAATTATCAACATAGACATGCCTAGGACAAAGTGAGAGGTTAGTGCCCTATGGACTTTGGGACCAGTATTTGGGGAACGAGCCGGCTTTCTCCCCTGGGGGATAGAAGCCGCTGAGGAGACATGCCATTTTGTAGTTTTCAGAGGCAGCTCCAGATCCTGGCCTGCGAACTGTAGGGAGATGCAGCAATCAGTCTTGAGGGGCAATCGTTCTTGCTTTAACCTCCCTGGAACTGGATTGTGATATGGGTTGGAAGTCGTGGGTGGGTTTCCAGCTTGCCAGAAACCGAAGTTGCGCCCCCCCCCACCCCGCCCCGACACGTTCAGGATAAAAGTTCCCATCTGGCGCCAGGCCATACTGTGGCAACAAGCCTAAAAGTCAAGTAATTAACTGGCAACATGCCAAGGTAAACTGCAACCATAGACCCCTGCTTTGGGGGCAAAGAAGATGAAAGCATGGAACAAGAGGAGGACTGGGAGTTCAGAAGTCCTGCTCCAAAATCCCAAAGGGAAAACATGAGCGGGTTGTAGGCCATAGAGGACCTTAGGAAGGACCTTAAAAATCAAATAAGAGAAGTGGAGGAAAAATTGGGAAGAGAAATGAGAAGGATGCAGGAAAAGTATGAAATGAGGGTCAACAGCCTGACTGAGGAAAACAACACCTTAAAAAAATAGACTAACTCAAATGGCAAAGGAGGCCCAAAAGAGCAATGAGGAGAAAAATGCCTTAAAAAGTCGAATTTGCCAGATGGAAAAAGAATCTCAAAGGTTCACTGAGGAGATTTATACCTTCAGAGTTAGACTGGAGCAAATGGAAGCTAATGACTTTATGAGAAATCAAGATACTGTTAAACAGATTTTTAAAAAATGAAAGATTAGAAGGCAATGTGAAAGATCTCATGGGGAAAAACCACTGACCCGGAAAATAAATCCAGGAGAGACAATTTTAAAATTATTGGACTACCCAAAAGCCATGATCAAAGAAAGAACCTAGAAATCACCCTTCAAGAAGTTCTCAAGGAAAATTGCCCTGATGTTTTAGATCCAGAGGGCAAAATAGAGGTTGAAAGAATCCACAGATCACCTCCTGAAAAGATCCCAAAAAGAAAACTCCCAGGAGTATTATAGCCAGGTTTCAGAATCCCCAGGTCAAGGAGAAAATACTCCAAGCAGCCAGGAAGAAACAATTTCAATATTGTGGAAACACAATCAGAATAGCCCAGGACCTGGCAGCTTCTACACTGAGGGATTGAAGGGCATGGAATATGATATTCGAGAAGGCAAAAGAGCTGGGACTGAAGCCAAGGGTCACCTACCCAGCAAAACTGAGTATTTTGTATCAGGGGAAAATATGGTCATTCAGTGGAATAGGGGACTTTCAAGCCTTCTTTTTTTTTTATTTTAAGCAATTGGGGTTAAGTAACTTGCTCAAGGTTACACGGCTAATCATTATCTATGTGTGGGTGCTCATTTTTCTGAGGCCGGATTTGATCTCGGGTCATCCCAACTCCGAGGCCAGCACTCTTACTGTGCCACCTAGTCGCCCCTTTTTTAGGGCAATTGGGGTTAAGTAACTTGCCCAAGGTCACACGGCTAGGTTTTTGTTTGTGTGGGTTGTCTGAGGCCGGATCCGAACTCAGGTCCTTCTGACTCCAGGGCCGGCACTCTACTCACTGCGCCACCTAGCCACCCCAACTTTCAAGCATTCTTGAGGAAAAAAACAGAGTTGAATGCAAAATTTGACATCCAGACACAAGAAACAGGAGACACCTGAGAAGGTAATCGGGAAAAGAAATCAAAAGGAACTTATCAAAGTTGAACTATTTACATTCCTATATGGAAAAACAATAACTGTGACTGATGAAATCTTTCTCAGTATGAAAATAATGGAAGAAGTGCATATAGATATATGAATACATATGTAAATGTGTGTACATATGTTTACAGTTATACATGGATAGAGGGCATAGGTTGAATTTGTTGGGAAGGGAGGTTACTTAAGGGGTGAAATTATGAGGTGAGAGAGGAACGTGTCAAGAGGAGATGGGGATAAACAGGGTAGAGTCAACTATCTCATGTAGAAGAATCAAGGGGAAGTGGTTGCAGGGGAGTGGAAGAAGAGGAAGGCAAAAAGGCAAAACCACACTTTCATTGAATTTGGTTCTGGGAGAGAATGACATACATACTAAATGAGATATCTCAACCTGCAGCGGAATAGGGGGAAGGGAGACAAGAGGAAGGATGAGGGATGAGAGGGATTCCTTGGGGGAAGGCGAGGTTGGAAGTACCCACTATAGAAGAGGGACAGGATGAAGTAGGGAATGGACCAGGTGGTGGGTGGGATGAGTGGGAGGGAATAATAAGCAGCCTCGTACAATATATCTACTATGGTAATGTTTTGCATAACTAGACATATACAACATATATTGAATTACTTATCTTCCCATAGGGAATGGGTGACAAGATAGGAAGGAAATGGATCTCAAATTCGAGGTCTTAAAATTAAATGTTTAAAGTATATGTACATATATAAATACTATCATCAATACTCTTTTGCCTGTAATTGAGAGATAAGAGGTGCAAGCATTGGGACACAAAGATTCACCTTCCTCTAATGGATAAGTCGAAGGGGATATGGGAGAAGATATGGGAGAAAGCAGATTGGAGGAAGTGGTATCTTGTGGGACTGCTATTCTGGGAGGTTGGGTAGGGGAAAAACCGGGAGGAAAAATAATTCTAACTCAAAATCTGGCAGAAATGAATGATGTAAAACAGAAGTTAATAAAGCATTTGTTTAAAAAAATAAAATAGTAAATAATTAAAAAAAAGAACAAAAAAGAAAAAAAAAGAAAAAACACTAGAAAGAATACGAATAAATGGAGCCTTCCTTAAAATAGTTGATAGCATCCATTTAAAATCATCAGAAAGTATTATATGCAATGGGAATAAACTAGAAGCATTTCCATAAGATCAGGAGTGAAAAAAGGGTTCCACTATCACCCCTCTTTTTCAATCTGGCACTAGAAACATTAGCAGTAGTAATTAGAGAAGAAAAAGAAATGAAAGTAATCAAATTAGGCAAAGAAGAGACCAAGCTATCACTCTTTGAAGATGATATGATGATATACTTAGAGAATCCTAGAGAATCTAGTAAAAAAACTACTTGAGACAATAAATAAATTTGGCAAAGTTGCAGGATATAAAATAAACCCACATAAATCCTCGGCATTCCTTTGTATCTCTAATGAAATTCAACAGCAAGCCATGCTAATGGCTGGGTCAAGCTAATATAAAAAAATGAAAATTTTACCCAAACTAAATCATACATTTAGTGCCATACCAATCAATTTACCAAAAAACTACTTTTTAGAGTTAGACAAAATAGTAACCATATTTATTTGGAAAAACAAATGGTCTAGAATATTAAGGGAATTAATGAAAAGAAATTCTAGGGAAGGTGGACTAGCTTTGCCAGATTTTAATCTGTATTATACAGCAGCAGTCTTCAAAACTGCTTGGAACTGGCAGAGGGGTAGAATAGTGGACCAATGGAATAGATTGGGTGCAAGAGACCCAGCAGTTAATGAATATAGTAATTTAATGTTTGATAAACACAAGGACCCCAGGTTTGGGATGAGAATGCACTATTTGCCAAAAACTGCTGGGAAAACCGGAATACAGTATGGAAGAAACTGGGCATAGATCATTATCTAACACCATATACCAAAATCAGGTCTAAATGGGTCCATGATCTAGGTATAAAGGATGATACTGTAAGCAATCTGGTAAATGAAGGAATAGTTTACCTGTCAGATCTGTGGAGAGGGAAACAATTTAGGACCAAACAAGACCTGGAGAGCATTATAAAACGCAAAATGGATAATTTTGATTACATTAAATTGATAAGGTTCTGTACAAAGAAAGCCAATGTAAACAAGATCAAGAGGGAGGTGGAAAACTGGGAAAGAATTTTTATAACCTATGTCTCTGATAAAGGACTCATTTCTAAAATATACAGAGAATTGAATCAAATTTATAAGAATTCAGGTCATTCCCCAATTGATAAATGGTCAAAGGATATGAACAGGCAGTTTTCAGAGAAATAAATTAACGATATATGTAAGCATATGAAGAAATGCTCTAAATCACTTTTGCTTACAGAAATGCCAATCAAAACAACTCTGAGGTATCACAGCTCTCCAGTCAGATTGGCTAAGATGACAAAACAGGAAAATGACAAATGCTGGAGAGGATGTGGGCAAATTGGAAAACTAATGCATTGCTGGTGGTGTTGTGAACTTATCCAACCATTCTGGAAAGCAATCTGGAATTATGCCCAAAGGGTTATAAATAATTTCATACCCTTTGACCTAGCAATACCACTTCTATGGTTATATCCCAAAGAGATCATAGAGATGGGAAAAGACCCAAATGTATCGAAATATTTATAGCAGCTCTTTTAGTGATTGCAAAGAATTGGAAACTGAAGGGGTGCCCATCAATCGAGGAATGGCTAAACAAGTTGTGGTATATGAATGTAATGGAATATTACTGTGCTATAAGAAACGAGGAGGACAAGATGGCAGAAAGGAAGAAGTAACCTCGCTGAGCTCCTCGGTCACGAAGTCTCAAAGGGTGAATCTGAGCGGATTCCGCAGTGACAGAGCCCACTGGAAGACAGAGGGTGGCAGAATCCAGCCCAGGAGGGTGCCCAGTGTGTCCGCACAGGTCGAGCGCAGGGCGAGTGGGGTCTGCACAGCTCAGACCTAGGAGCAGACAAGCAGACTACACCAGAGAGAGAAAAAGCCCCAGCCTACAGACTTACCAAAGACGAATCACAGTCATCTCGCAGAGGGAACGGATCACTGGAGCCAGGTAGGAGAGTCGGGCCCCCAGTGGAGAGAGTGGCTTCTCAGGCTGCATTCAGCCCCCAGCCTGGAAGTTTAGAAACTGCCAGCCTGTATAATACGGGGGCTGTAATGGCAAAGTGAATTCCAGTCGCTCCAATCCTCCTATGCCTCCTTCATGAAGCAGAAAACCCAAAGATAAGTCTCCCACCCAGATTGAAATCCCAAGTTAATGGAAATAGCCTCAGGCTTGAGAATCTCCAAGAAGGGGTGTAACTGAGACAGCCAGGGGTGTAACTGAGACAGCCAGGAGTCTGAAGAGAAGAGAGGGAGGGTTAACAGCAAGCCCCACCACACCTCACCAACAAAAGCCTACTTATAGCCCAGGGGTATAGAGGCAGAAATCTGAAGTGGTCAGACTCATCCCCACCTACACATCTACATTCCTCCCTGACTTCCCTGACTTAGCCATAAACTAGCCACCCAGAGGTATTCAAAGTCAAGGATCAGGCCCCAAACTCATAGCCTGAGACACTAAGAAACAGGAAGTCAAAATGGGAAGGAAGGAAGCTGAAAAGGAGAAGGGGAAGGCAAGAAAGTCTATTTGAGGATACTATGCAGGGCAAGAACAACAAAACACACAGGACAATATAGACTCTCTGCCCACAGCAGAGATCACAGAAGGAAACATGATCTGGTCTCAAGCCCAAATAGCATTCTTGGAGGAGCTTAAGAAAAATGTTAAAGACCAAATCAGGGAGGCAGTGACCAACTTGGAAAAAGAAAATACCTCCCTAAAAAAGGAACTTCAAAAACTAACTGAAGACCATAATTCACTAAAAATTAGATACAATCAAACTGAAACTCAGAACTCTATGATGCATCAGGAGTCAATAAAAATAAAAAAAAAAAGATCGAAAAACTGGAAGAAAATGTAAAATATCTCACTGGAAAAAGAACTGATCTAGAGAACAGATCCAGGAGAGACAACTTAAGAATTATTGTTCTACCAGAAAGTCATAATGAAAAAAGCAGTCTAGACAACATCCTCCAAGAGATTGTCAAAGAAAACTGTCCTGAGGTCCTGGAATCAGAAGATAAAATAGCTATCGATAGAATTCACCAGACTCCTCCTGAAAGAGACCCCAAACTGAAAACTCCAAGAAATATAGTAGCCAAATTCCAAAATTACAAGATTAAAGAAAAAATTCTACAAGCAGCCAAAAAGAAACAATTCAAATATCGAGGAACTACAGTTAGGATCACACAGTACCTAGCAGCTTCTACATTAAAAGAGCGGAGGGACAGGAATTTGATATTTCGTAGGGCAAGAGAGCTAGGACTACAACCAAGGATTAACTACCGGGCAAAACTGAGCATAATCTTTCAGGCAACGAGATGGACGTTTAATGAAGTAAGGGACTTCCAGACTTTCCTGATGAAAAAGCCAGAGCTCGATGGAAAATTTGATCTACAATTACAAGAATCCAGAAGGACATTAAAAGGTAAACAAGGGTAACATAGACTCACACATGCAGAAGTTCACACACCCACACGCACAAACACACGCTCATTACTTGGGATGCAACAACAGCAAAATGTTCACATCCCTATATGTGGAGCTGATAACTGTCAATATTTGAAATCTTTATGATTATCATGACCTTCAAAAGGGTTATATTTAGAGGGTGTGGGTATGAATGCACTAACATGGAGTCTAAAAAGCTATTAAGGGCTTCAAAGGGACTGTAATGGGAAAAAGGAAAGGATGAGCTAGGAAAAGGTAAAATATGCCATCTGAAGAGGCATCAAAACACACTATAGAAGAGGGGAAAGAAAGAGGGAGAAGAACATCATTTAAACACTATTCTCACTGGTTCCGGTTCAAAGAAGGATCAAATTAATCAGTGAAGTTTAAGATTCTAACGTGAATAGACACATAAATTCATTAAATAGAGGAAAAGGAGGGAGGGAGAGGAGCACTGTTTGAAATTTACTCTCATTGGTTTGGAATCAAACGGTGAGTAATTTACTCTGATAAGTATAAAAATTTTTTGTGTCCTATAGATAGTGGGAGGGTAAGGGGGGGGGGGTTAAAAGGAGGAGACTAAAGGGAGGGAAATAGTAGTAAGGGGAGAGGGTAGGTTAAGAAGGGGGGTCACTGGGTGGGAACACTGAGGGAGGGGGCGGTCAAAAGGGAAAACTTCAAGGAGGGGAAGGGAGAAGGAATAAACAAAAATATAAACAGGGAGGGAATAGGATGGAAGGGAAGAGACAGATAGTCATCATTACTGTGAATGTGAATGGGATGAACTCTCCCATAAAACAGAGGCAGATAGCAGAATGGATTAAAAACCATAATCCTACAATATGCTGTCTTCAAGAAACACATTTGAAACAAAGGGATACCCACAGGGTAAAGGTAAAAGGTTGGAGTAAAATTTATTATGCCTCAGCTAAAGTAAAAAAAGCAGGGGTAACAATACTTATCTCAGATAAAGCAAAAGCAAAAATAGATCTAATTAGAAGAGATAAGGAAGGAAACTATATCCTAATAAAAGGCAACATTGAGAATGAAGCAATATCACTACTTAATATATATGCACCATGTGGTATAGGAGCCAAATTCCTAGAGGAGAAGTTAAAGGAATTAGAGGAAGAAATAAATAGCAAAACTATACTAGTGGGGGACCTTAATCTCCCCCTCTCTGAACTCGATAAATCTAACCTCAAAATAAACAAGAAAGTAGTTGAGGAGGTGAATAGAATCTTAGAGAGAGTAGATATGATGGATCTCTGGAGAAAACTGAATGGGGATAAAAAGGAATTTACTTTCTTTTCAGCAGTGCATGGTACATACTCAAAAATATACCATGTACTAGGGCATAAAAACCTCACAGTCCAGTGCAGAAAGGCAGAAATCTTAAGTGCATCATTCTCTGATCAGCAAGTATTATATGCAATGGGGATAAACTAGAAGAATTTCCAATAAGATCAGGAGTGAAACAAGGGTGTCCACTATCACCCCTCTTATTCAATCTGGTACTAGAAACACTAGCAGTGGGAATTAGAGAAGAAAAAGTAATCGAAGGAATCAAATCAGGCAAAGAAGTGACCAAGCTGTCACTCTTTGCAGATGATATGATGATATACTTAGAGAATCCTAGAGAATCAAGTAAAAAACTACTTGAGACAATAAATAAATTTGGCAAACTTGCAGGATATAAAATAAACCCACATAAATCCTCAGCATTCCTGTACATCTCTAATAAAACTCAACAGCAAGAGATAGAAAGAGAAATCCCATTTAAAGTCACTGTAGACATTATAAAATATTTGGGAATCTACTTGCCAAAACAAACCCAGAATCTATATGATCACAAGTACAAAACACTTCTCACACAAATAAAAACAGATCTAAATAGTTGGAAAAATATCAATTGCTCGTGGCTGGGTCGAGCTAATATAATAAAAATGACAATTTTACCCAAACTAAACTATATATTTAGTGCCATACCAATCAATTTACCAAAAAACTACTTTGTAGAGTTATACAAAATAATAACAAAATTTATCTGGAAAAACAAACTGTCTAGAATATCAAGGGAATTACTGAAAAGAAATGCTAGGGAAGGTGGACTAGCTATGCCAGATCTTAATCTGTATTATACAGCAGCAGTCATCAGAACTGCTTGGTACTGGCAGAGGTGTAGAGTAGTGGATCAATGGAATAGATTAGGCGCAGGAGACCCAGCAGTTAATGAATATAGTAATCTATTGTTCGATAAACCCAAAGACCCCAGTTTTTGGGATAAGAATGCACTGTTTGACAAAAACTGCTGGGAAAACTGGAATACAGTATGGCAGAAAGTGGGTATAGATCATTATCTAACACCATATACCAAAATCAAGTCTAAATGGGTGCATGATCTAGGTGTAAAGGATGATACTGTAAGCAATTTGGGAAAGGAATAGTTTACCTGACGGATCTGTGGAGAGGGGAAGATTTTAGGACCAAACAAGAATTAGAGAGCAATATAAAATGCAAAATGGATAATTTTGATTACATTAAATTGAAAAGGTTCTGCATAAACAAAGCCAATGTAACCAAGATCAAGAGGGAGGTGGGAAATTGGGAAAGAATATTTACAACTTGTGTCTCTGATAAAGGACTCATTTCTAAAATTTATAGAGAATTGAGCCAAATCTATATGAATACAAGTCATTCCCCAATTGATAAATGGTCAAAGGATATGAATAGGAAGTTTTCAGAGAAAGAAATTAAAAATATCTATAAGCATATGAATAAATGCTCTAAATCACTATTAATTAGAGAAATGTAAATCAAAACAACTCTGAGATACCGCATCTCTCCAGTCAGATTGGCTAAGATGACAAATGCTGGAGAGGATGTGGGCAAATTGGAACACTAATACATTGCTGGTGGAATTGTGAAATTATCCAACCATTCTGGAGAGCAATCTGGAATTATGCCCAAAGGATTATAAATAATTTCATACCCTTTCACCCAACAATACCACTTCTAGGGTTATATCCCAAAGAGATCATAGAAGTGGGAGGAAGACCCATATGTACAAAAATATTTTTAGCAGCCGTTTTTGGGGTTGCAAAGAATTGGAAATTAAAGGGGTGCCCATCAATTGGGCAATGGCTAAACAAGTTGTGGTATATGAATGTAATGGAATTTTATTGTGCAATAAGAAACGACATGATGACGGATTTCATAATTACCTGGAGAGACTTATACAAACTGATGCTGAGCGAGAAGAGTAGAATCAGAAGAAATTTGTATACAATCACAGACATACCATATCTGTGACGACCAACTATGACAGACTGGACTCTTTTCAGCAATGCAGTGATATATGTTAATCCCGAATGACTCAAGAAAGTGAGAAATGCGCCATCCAGAGATATAACTAGAAAGAACTGAGCCTGAATCCTGATGGAAGCAAACTAAATGATCTTTTTCTTTTCATTGTTTGGTTTTATTTCTCCTTTACCATCTTTCAGCCCACCTAGTACAATATGCCTTTGTAATTGAAATAATGTCTAATATGAATGCATTTGCAGACCCTATACTGTACTATATGCTGTCGTGAGGGGAGAGGGAAGGGAAGTAAAGGAAATTTGAAAACCAAGGGAAAAAAAAAAGAAACGAGGAGGAGACGGTTTTCATATTTGCCTGGAGAGACTAATACAAACTGATGATGAGTGAGAAGAGTAGAATCAGGAGAAATTTATATACAATCACAGACACAACATATGTGTGATTACCAACTATGAAAGACTGGACTCTTTTCAGCAATGCAATGATATAAGTCTATCCCGAAAGACTCATGAAGGAGAGAGATGGGACATCCAGAGAAATAACTAGAAAAAACTGAGCTTGAATCCTGACAGAAGCATACTAAATGATCTTTTTCTCTTCATTGTTTGGTTTTATTTCTTCTTTACCATTTTTCATCCCACCTAGTACAAGACCCCTTTGTAAGTAGACTAATGTCTTATATGAAAGTATTTGAAGATCCTATACTGGACTATATGCTGTCCTGGGGGTTAGGGAGAGGGAGGGAAAGGACATTTGAAAATCAAGGACCTATGGAATTGAATCTTGTTAACTAAAACTAAACTAATAAGTTAATAAAAAAAAGAAATGAAAGTGCCAAAGGTGCCTCAAACCATTCAGTATGATGCAGCTTTCTCTAATAGAAACAGAGAAAAAGAGAATTTCAAAGTAAGTCTTATCGGGCCTCCATTATAAATAAATATTGGATTTCTGCAGATCTTTAACAATTTCTATGAGTGCACTCTGCCTGTCATTTTCTGTATCTATGTGAATGAGTGTGAGTAATTTGTCATTCTGTAAGATTTAAAATGCAGCTGAACAGCTGGATTTTCCTTGCGATGTTGTTATCGCTTTCATTCGACCCTCCGTTCTTGCCTAACAGAACACAAGCACCTGGGTGGAAGAGAGGGAGGAAAAAAGGAAAAGGTATTTTATTATGTAGGTTGTATGATGGTAATAGCAAGTCATAGAGTCTTCAAGAAGTATCAGGATAGAATTTACAAAAATAATAAGGTAAAAACTATTTGCATGTAAAGGGTGAACAGAAGTTTTAGATTTTTAAAAGTTTGAAAATTTCTTTCTCTCCATTTCAGGTCTGGCCAAGTTGAATGCCAGGAAAGAGATAAGAAAGGGGATTTTTTTTTCCCCTCAGATAAAAGTGTCAAACAAATGAGCATTTAACCATTTCCTGCCTCACCTATTAGAGAAAAAGTTTTATGTATTGGAATGCAAATGAAAGTTAATTCACTCTGGTTATTTTTGGAATCGTGAAGAGTGAATATTGTCACTCCTAACTTGAATTAAAAGTAAGTCAGAATTTATTATACTCTTTGGCACTAAGGCAAATTGGGATATTACTAAAATTTGAATAAGAAACACCTCAAAGGTGGAGCTTTAAACTCTCCATTACAGGGAAAAGGAGCACGGCACCACTGGGTTATTCCAGAATTCCACTCCTTTTAACTCGCAAGTTAAAAGCTTTCACTTTCTAAAAAAAAAAATTAAGGAATAAACATAGCACTGAAGCTTACTGAAGTACAAGTTAAATTAGCTGAAAACATTTTACAAAAAAAAAAAATTAAATTCTCTTTTCCCAGATCAGATTAAAAGAGAGAGTGATGAAAAATAATAGGGAATTTGAGTTGCCTGCCCCATTCTGGCAAAAGGGAGGAAGCATATTAAATTTATCAAGGGCCCCCCTTGCAACAGCCTTGAGGCACCTTGAAGTCCACACACTTCTGGGCAAGCAGATGAACCATTCCACTCAAACCCTTAAATCCACAATCAGACTCTGCATCGGTAAAAAGAGGAGGAAAAACCTCGGCACTTGATAAGCCCCATTTTTCTATAATTTTTGCATGTGATAAGTTAGAAATACAATTAATGTCATACTGTCATTGTGTTATTATTGTCTTCCTAAATTGTATTAAAAATTTCTCACTTAAAAACTGAAGGATCATTAGAAGCCTGAAAAACTGTTAGATAAGGCAAATTCTTTTTCCAAATGCTTTAACTTCTGGTTTACATCATTCATTTCCATCAGATTTTGAGTTACAGTATTTTCCCCATTTTTCCTTACCCCCCACCCCAGAATAGCAGTCCCACAGGATATCCCCTTAACCCATATACTCTCTCCCATATCTTCTCCCATACCCCCTTCGACTTTTTCAGTAGGGCAAGGTGAATCTTTGTGCCCCAATGCCAGTGTATTGTATGTCCCAATTATATGTAAAAGAGTATTAATAAGAGTGTTTATAAATTTTTAAACATTTTATTTTAAAACTTTGAATTCCAGATGCATTCCCTTCCTCCCTTGTCACCCACCCTTACTAGGATATATTCAGTATATGTTGTACATGTGTAGCTATGCAAAACATTACCATAGTACATATATTGTAAAAGACTGTCTATATTTCCCTCCCTCCTGTCCCACCTACCACTTCGTCTATTTCCTACTTTGATCCTGACCCTTTTCAAAAATGGGTGCTACCAAATTCCCTCGACCCTTCCATCCTGCCCTCCCTTCCATCATCCCCCTTCTCAGCCCTTTCCCCCCTACTTTCCTGTAGGGTGAAATATCCTACTTAGTATGTATGTCATTCTCTCCCTGATCCAAATTCAATGAGAATAAGGTTTTGTCTTTTTGCCTTCCTATTCATCCCCTCCCTTGTAACCATGTACCCTTGCCTCTTCTATATGAGATATTTTACCCCATTATGTCTCTCCCCATCTCCTCTCCTTATGTTCCTCACTCACCTCTTAATTTCACCTATTAAGTGTCATCCCATCCTATTAAATTTGTACTGTGCCGTCTATCTATGTATAACTCTAAACATATATACACACTTTCACAAATGTATTCATATGCCCATATACCCTTCTTCAATTATTTTCATAGTGAAAAAGGTTTCATCAGTCAAAGTTATCGCTTTTCCATGTAGGAATGTAAGTAACTCAACTTTGATAAGTTCCTTCTGATTTATTTTCCCTGTTTACTTTCTCAAGCATCTCTTGCTTCTTGTGTCTGAATGTCAAGTTTCCTATTCAGCTCTGGATTTTTCCTCAAGAATGCTCTATTCCAGTGAATGAACATATTTTCCCCTGAAACATGATAATCAGTTTTTCTGGGTAGGTGATTCTTGGTTTTAATCCCAGCTCCTTTGCCCTCAGGAGCATCATATTCCATGCCCTTCAATAATTCAGTGTGGAAGCTGCCAGATACTGCCCTATCCTGATTGTGTTTCCATAATATTGAAAAATTTTCTTCCTGGCTGCTTGTAATATTCTCTCCTTGATTTGGGAATGCAGTAACCTGGCTATAATATTCCTAGGAGTTTTCTTTTGGGGATCTATTTAAAGAGGAAATTGGTAGAGTCTTTCAACCTCCATTTTGTCCTCTGGTTCTAAAGCATCAGGGAAATTTTCCTTGAGAATTTCTTGAAGGATGGTTTCTAGGTTCCTTCTTTGATCATGGTTTTTAGGTAGTCCAATAATTTTTAAATTATCACTCCTGGATCTATTTTCCAGGTCAATTGTTTTTCTCACGAGATATTTCACATTGCCTTTATTCTTTCATTTGTTTGGATCTGCTTAACAGCATGTTGATTTCTCATAAAGTCACTAGCTTCCATTTACTCCAGTCTAATTCTGAAGGAATGACTCCCCTCAGTGAGCTTTTGAGATTCTTTTTCCATCTGGCAAATTCGGCTTTTTAAGTCGTTCTTTTCCTCATTGCCTTTTTGAGCCTCTTTTGCCATTTGAGTTAATCTATTTTTATGGTATAATTTTCCTCAGGCTGTTGACTCTCATTTCATACTTTTCTTGCATCTTTCTCATTTCTCTTCCCAATTTTTCCTCCACTTCTCTTATCTGCTTCTTAAGGTCCTCTATGGCCTGTAACTAGCTCATATTTTCATTTGGGCTTTTGGTGCAGGAGTTCTGACCTGACAGTCCTCCTGTTCCATCCCTCAATCCTCTTTGCCCCCCAAATAGGAGTCTATTGTTGAATTTTTCTGTTTGTTTTGTTTCCTTTGCCTAAGCATGTTGCCACTCAATTACTTGACTTTTGGGCTTGTTGCCACAGTAGTACTCTGCCACCAGCCAGGGGAGCTTCCATCTCAAACTCTGGGTTTTCTCAGCTGCTGGAGGTATTAGTTGGCTGCCCTCTGTGAAGCCTCCACACACCCTGGCAAGCTGGTCACACACCGCAAGACCTCCACCCCACACTGCAATCCAGATCCAAGAAGGTTAAATAAAGAGCGATTACCCCCCCCTCCACACTGATCTCCAGATCCCCTACAGTCTGCAGGCCAGGAGCTGAAGCTCCAACATGGCAGCTGAAGCTGATCAGCAGCTTCTTGCCCTCAGGGAAAGAGGCCGACACACTCTCCCAAGCAGTCCCAAAGTCTATAGGGCACAGACCTCTCACTTTATCCTTGCATCTGTGAGTTGATAATTCTGGAAACTCCAGAGCTCCTGGTGTTCTTAAGTCCATCCAGCTTGATGCTGTTCAGGATGCTCTGGGGTTAAAACCTCCAACTCATGAAGTCCTGGGCTTGGCTCCTAGAGTGCTGCACTGGCTGCTCCCTGTTGGGTTGAGGGGCTATCCTCAGAGGCAGGTTAGCTTCTCTGTGTCATTATGTAGGTTCTGGAGCTCCATAGGTTTTTCAGAGTCCCCATTTACATAAATGTGAAGTGGTGTGGCCCGAAGAATAAGAGAAAGGGGAGGTGATAGAAGGGAGGACAGATTGGTAGGGGAGGGGGTAGTCAGAAGCAAAACACTTGGAGGGAAATACAGTTAGCACTAGTAACTGTGAAAAAAAAATTTGAAGAAATTTTCTCTGATAAAGGTTTCATTTATCAAACATAGAAAACTGAGTCAAATTTAGAAAAGTAAGAGCCATACTTCAGATGATAAATGATCAAAATAAATGAACAGTTTTCAGATGAAGTAACCAAAACTGTCTATAGTATTGTGAAAAAAATACTCTAAATCACTATTGATTAGAGAAATGCAAATCAAAACACCTCTGAGGTATCACATCTCACTGATCAGATTGGCTAACTTGACAAAACAGGAAAATGATAAATGCTGGAGAGGGTGTGGAAATTTGAAACACTAATGCATTGTTCGTTGACTTGTAAACTGATCTAACCATTCTGGAGAGCAATTTGGAACTATGCCCAAAGGGCTATAAAAATGTGCATACCCTTTGACCCAGCAATACCACTTCTAGGGCTATATTACAAGATCATACAAGTAGGAAAAGGACCCTTATGTACAAAAATATTAATATCAGCTTTTTTGTGGTGAGCAAAGATTGGAAATTGAGGGGATGTCCATCAATTGTGGAATGCCTGAACAAGTTGTCATATATGAGTGTAATGGAATACTATTGTGCTATGAGAAATGAGGAGCAGAAGGCCTTCATAATCATCTGGAGAGACTTATATAAACTAATACTGAGTGAGAATAGCAGAACCAGGAGAACATAGTACACAATTACAGACACACTGTATCTGTGATGACTAACTTTAATTGACTGGGCTCCTCTCAGCACTGCAAGGCTATAAGAAAACACCAAAAGACTCATGATGGAAAGAGCTATCCACATCCAGAGAAAGACCTATAGAGTCTGAATACAGATTGAAACAAACTACTTGTTCTCTCTTTTGTTTTGTTTTGTTCCTTCTTTCTTGTTGTTCATTCTTTTGGTTATAATCCTTCTTTACAACTTGACTAATGTTTAATGTTAAGGTATCTGTAGAACCTATATTGGATTGCATGCCTCCATGGTGGGGGAGGGGAGAAGAGAGAAGAGGGGGAGAAAATTTGGAACTGAAGGGATTGTGGGATTGAATGTCATAAACTAAAAGCAAATAAATAATTTTTAATGCTTTAACTCACTACTGGTTGAAGAAATGCAAATTAAAATAATTCTGAGGTACTACCTCATACCTATTAAATTGGCTAATAGGACAGAAAAGGAAAATGAAAAATGTTGGAGGGGATGTGGGGAAAATGGGGCACTAATGCAATATTGATGTAGTTGTGAACTGATTTAACCATTGTGTAGAGCAATTTGGAGCCATGTCCATAGGACTATAAAACCATACATACCCCTTTGCCTAGCCATACCACTACTAGGTCTGTATCCCAACAGATATAAAAAACAAAAATCAAAAGGTCATATATGTACAAAAATATTTATAGCAGTTCTTTTCTGGAGGCAAAGAATTAGAAACTGAGGGGATAGTCACCAATTTGGGAATGACTGAGCAAGTTGTGGTATATGATCATGATGGAATACTATTGCACTATAAGAAATGATGAGGGGGATGCTCTCAGAAAAAAAAAAAAACTGGAAAGACTAGCATGGGCTGATGCAAAGAGAAATATATTGTGTGCAAAGTAACAGCAATATTTTAAGATGATAAACTGTGAATGATTTAGCTATTCTCAGAAATATGATAATCCGAGATAACTCTGAAGGACTTATGAAGAAAAATGCTCTCCATCCCCAGAGAAAGAATTGGTGGTGTCTGAACACAGGTTGAAGCACTTTTTTAAAACTTTATTTTTCTTGAAATTTCTTTTGGTCTGTTTTCTTTCATAGTATTCCATTAAACCACATGGAAATGTTTTGCATGACTACACCTATATCAAAATGCTTATCTTCTCAATGAGGGGGTGGGGGCGGGAAGGGAGGAAGTGAGGAAGGGAGAGAATTTGGAACTTGAAGTCTTAAAAGCAAATGTTAAAGTTGTTTCTACGTGTAATTGGAGAAAATAAAATACTAAATAAAAATTGAAAAGAAAGCATATTAGCATGCTCTTGGGGATATCACTATTAAAATAACATATGGGAAATTTGTACATTGATTCTATGTTTTTAAATTGGACTGAGACTTTCGTTTTATTAGCTTGCATTCATGCATATATTAGATCTGAATACATCTATCTATCCATCCATCAAATGAACAAGAATTTAAGAGACTACTATGTGCTGGAAACTACTCTAGGTATGAAGAGCATTATCTTGTTATTTAATAGATGGATTACAATATAGTGCCTGATATCCTACGTATTCATGTCTCCTTACTTAGAGAAATGACATTTGGTGAATGAACTCCAAGTGACAAAGAAGCAACTTAACATTGTCATTCAGAAGAGCAGATCTCTATGAAAGAAATAATAGAAACATAAAAGAGATGACTTCTGAGAAGGATTCATTGTTATTCTTCAATATGTGCCCAACTTGAAAGTCCTAAGGTAGGTAGAACTACTTTCTATGAACTGAGGATGCCAGAAGCTTTCAGCTTCAGCTAATTATCTCATGTAATAAGTTTACTTTTGTCACTAAAAAGCATCATCATTGAACAAGTTCTTCATGAAATTCTGTCAAAATCTATCGACACTGATATGAAAGATAAAGAATATTTTGAAGAAAATGGAGATCAAACGATTCTAAACTGTTTTTCATAATGCTTTCTGTTTACAAGTCATCTGAAAAATTCACCTGAGACATTTTTTTTTCTGTTAGAATAGGTTCCCCCATAGAGTGTGGGTGGAAAATACATTGAATTGGTTTTCTTCATATTAAATAAAAATGTGCACAGACTTATGTGAAAACAGCAAGGGCTACTAGGGCTACTAGAACTCTTCTTCCCACTCTCTGAGGAAAAGTAAGGCTCTGCCCCTTTAAACTTTGTTTTCCCTGATAGTGCTTTAAAGCCAAACCCAAATTCTACCCACAACATTGTGACCCTCTTCCTTGTTCTGTGTACTTTGGGGGTGTCTCCTGACTTATGTTAAAAGATCACTTTGTGGGGAAATGGAAACTAAACCCAACGAACTCTGGTAGTATGTGATTGGGCCACAGTACAGTCATTCCCACCAAGTTTTGTGTTTTTTGTCTTTATACTCTGGGCAGCCTAACCCCAAAGCAAACTCAGTTCCACTTGGAGCTTCATATCCATGCCACCAACTTGAGAGAAATAAAGCATGCATGCAACCTAATTCTGTTTGTTTTTCATAGACCAAACTCTATGGTTGATATCTATCATGCAAATGAGTGAAACAGTAATCTATTAAAGATTAAATATGGAGACTGAATAACATAACCATATAACATGGAACCCCATGGACAATATCATTTCCATAGACTATTAAAAATTTTGAGGACATTAATTACCTTTATAGCTTCACATATTAATTTGATATTGATGTATTGAATGTCAGTTTTATGCACAATAAATGACCAGGTTTTTAGGGGTGGAGAGGAGGGACTTAGAGACAGGGTAGGTAGCAGAGGAATAAAAAGAGAAGACAGATTCTACCCACATAAAACTTCTATTTGGAAGACATATTCATTTTAGCTTATAAATGTTTTGATCTTCAAAAAGAGACATTGGGTCACTGATATGAATTTTTGATTGAGAATTATGACAATTTCTTCAGGCCAAAAGAACAAGAAATAAAATGTAATGTACTCTATCACATTTTGATGGTAATTGTGGTGGAAGTAGCAATAATTCTATTTCATTCTATTCTATTCAAGACTAAATCCATCTATTAAGCACTTTAGATGTGCAAGGCACTAAGCATTGGGGACAAAAGACAAAATAAAGCCATTATTGTCCTTGAGTAGCTTATTATTGTTGTTCAGTCATTTGACTGACTCTTCATTATCCCATGGATCATAGCATGCTATCATTGTCTATCATTTTGTCTTTCCAAGTTCATGTTCAATGTTTTCATGACCCTATATCTGTCTCATCCTCTACTTTCCCTTTCCCTTTTGCCTATAATCTTTCCCAGTATCAGGGTCTTTCCTATCTTCTTATAATGTGATCAAAGTAATTAAGCTTCAGCTTCAGTATTTGACCGTCCAGTGAGTAAACTAAATTGATTACTTTAAGTATTGACTGGTTTGATCTCCTTGCAGTCCAAGGAACTCTCTAAAGTCTTCACCAGAGCCACAATTCAAAGGTGTCAACTCTGTGGCATTCAGCTTTTCTTCTATTCCAGTTCTCACAGTCATACGTTGCTACTTGAAAAAAAACTATACTTTTGACTATCCAGACCTTTGTCAGCAAGGTGATCCCTCTGCCTTTTAGTGTACCATTCAGGTTTGCCTAGCTTTCCTTCCAAGGAGCAAGAGTCCTTTAATTTCATAGCTTCAGTTGCTGTCTGCAGTGATCTCTAAGCCCAAGAATATAAAATCTTACACTGCTTCTGTTCTCTTCTCCCTCTATTTACCAGAAAGTGATGGGACCAGTTGCCAAGGACTTTTGTTTAAAAACAAAAGATATTTATCTTTATTTTTTGCTTGTTTTTTGGGGGGAGGGGAGGGCAATTGGGGTTAAGTAACTTGCCCCAGGTCACATGGCTAGTAAGAGTTAAGTGTCTTAGGCTGGACTTGAACTCCAGGCCAGTGCTCTATTCCCTGTGCCACCTAGCCACCCCTGATATTACACTTTAACTCTAGCTTTTAATTCATTCAGCCTTGAGGGGCAAAAGTAATGAGCTCAGTTTTGGACAGATTGAGTTTAAGATAACTATTGAATATCTTGGTCAAGAAGACAGTTGGAAATACCAGACTGGAAGTCAGCGTAGAAGTTAGGGCAAGATTGGTAGATATGAGAATCATCAGCATCAAGATGATAATTAAATCCAATGTAAACTGAATAATCAAATCTAATCCAAGGTCCTTGTGAGCAGATTGTTTTAATTTGTTTTATTTGTATCCCCAGCAACTAGCATAGTTCAAGGTGCATAGAGTTTCATAAGTAATTGCTTATTTATTGGACTAGGCACATATATCAGTTTTATACAAAAATGAAAGATATATTTTTACTAAACTAAAATTTCACATAAAAAGCCTTCTACCTTGAAAAAAATTATTAACCATCCAAATGATAAATAATAATTTTTAAAAAGATAATTAATATTGAATTGTTTTGGATGAAGTTTGCAATAATAGTTGAGTGAAAGATTCTCAATTTAGAATCAAAGTTCCAAAAAATTTTAAGAGAAATGAGGTGACTTGTCCTAGGTCACACAAATCATTGAATTACCAGACCCTCTGATTCCTTGCCCTCTATTTTTCCATCACCTCATAGTCAGTTCTGTACCAAATTAATGTTGTGTTTAGTGTATAGCAAAAAGAGATTTTAAAACTTGATAAGTTATCCCACTGAGTAAAGTCATCCAAAAGGCATTCATGGATGAAAATGGAAATAGTAATACAGACAGAAGGCAAAAAAATATTAAGAGATAGCATGTGATAAAACATAGATAGGTGGACACTGAGCTTGGAGAGGCCTAAGGTTGCATCCTGACTCAGATACTTACCAGTTATGTAACCCTGGACATGGCACTTGAATTTTCTGTGCCTCTGTTTCCTTATACATAAAATGAGAGGGCTGGAATTGATTATCGTTATGGTCTCTTTCTGCTATAGGTCTCTGCTCCTATGATTTGCCATAATCATTTCGATATTTTTTCTATAAAAGATATTGTAACTACAACACAGGAAACACATTATCAGAGTGCCTGAGAAGCTCATAGAGGACATAGAAATGGTACTAACAGGAACAAAGACTAGGTCACTAGCTTAGACCAAATGGCGGCCACAAGAACATCAATAACTTCCAACCTATACACCTACTCTTCCATCTATACAAAATTTTACAATTCAACTGTACATTAATTGAACGCATCCTCATTGAGGGTATGAGTAGGAAACAAACAAGTGATTTTCAGCAACGGGCCACATCTTTAACCATCTCACAGTTGACCAAAAGAGAGAATATAAAGTCCCATCGTACTTCTTGTTTCTTGATTACAAAAGCACACATTTGGTGTGTGCTTTTGGTTTGGCAAGACAGAAACACCACCCTACGAGTTCAGTTACTGCAAGGTTTCTCCCATTCATATATCAATATCATTAAGGATTCCTTGGAAAATATAGCCACAGAAGTAACTCTATTCAATATTTTACTGATAATAAACAATAACCAAGGCATATAAAAGGAGATATTACTCACTAAAAAGTATTAGCTACTGAGATCTTATACAGAGTTTTGGAATTCCTGTAGCTGGTGAGGTCCTACATATACTCCTCCTTGTAGGTGACACTGTAATGATTACATCAAGACCTAAGACATTGAATAAACTACTAGAAGACATTTGGGATCACTCAAAGAAGTTTGGTCTTTCTATCCATGCAGGAAAGCCCAAGTGGATGAAGGATGTCTATCATCCAGATTTCAACATGAATCTGAATCCTATAAGAGTAGTCTAATATGTCAGTCTGGGAAAGACAGTACAGATGGACAATTCTCTGGGCTCAGAGTTTCAGAAGAAAAGAAAAGTAGGATATATTGCTTTTGGGAAATTGAAAAACACTTTCCCTGACCTCAAATGTACCATAACAGCAATGTCTCATGTTTTGAGCTAATAGATTTTATTGTTTTTGTTTTGATTTTTGCCTTTCCCTATATATCCTTCTCTCCTTAACCAGAGATGAAGCTCTTAACTTTCAAATGCTATAATGAGGGCAGTTATACCTGGAATACAACTGCCTTCTGTAGGAGATGAAAGATAAAATTCCTGAGGAAACAAAGGTTTGATCTTCCAAGCATATTGCTTTATTAAGCATTGCTTAATCTTGCCTAGCAAAGATGGACCAGTCCTCCTCAGCTTAGTCCTGGATGCTGAATACAGGGGAAGGTGGACTTTATACATTAAAAACAATTAATCAGATAAGGCCAATTAACTAAAAGGAAACAATACGACATAAGGTAATCTGATTTCTAATTGAATAAAAGAACATGGATTTGCCAAGTTGAGAGGGGGAGAGTGAACATGTACAATCCCCGGAATTCAGAAAAAGGAGGTATAAACAATCAAGGGAAGATAGAAACAATAACTCATTGATCAATATAGGCCAGTTTTCAGACACATTGGTTGCTTGAAATGTACAAATCTGAGAAAACTCCTTGTATCAGTCTTCAGATCTGACTGGATTTCTGGTCAGCATAAAGTAGGTCTTTATTTAAGGATCTCTAAACAACAGGGAGAACTGATCTAGTTTTCCAGCCACACAGAACTACATTCAAACAATGCAATAAGGAGTCTTCCCAATTCCTACAATAAAGTAAATTTCCACAAATATCTCACAAGATAGAATTTGGAGTAGACCTGCTGAATAGAAAGGGCTAGCTCTAGAACTGAGTCACAAGATGAAGTCATTGTGGTTCACTCAGTTCTCACTATTAACCACTTGCTGTCCTCTTCTCAATTTTCTCACTTTAAATATGATTATTTCTATTATTAATAATATAAATTGGGGGGTGGAGCCAAGATGGCGGAGTAGAAACAGCACTTCCAAGGTGCTCTGCCCCACACAACTTCCAAAAAATGTGAAAGGGGACTCTGAACAACTTCTGGAGCCCCAGCACCCACATAACTACACAGAGAAGCTAAGCTCCCGCTGAGGAGAGCCCAGCAGCCCTGCAGGGAGCGGCCAGAGCAGGGCTCTGAGAGCAGGCAGCACAGCACTCTGGGAACCAACAGGACAGCACTCTGAGAGCTGAGACCAGGCCCGCATGAGCCCCGGTTTTAGCCCTAGGGCGGCTGGCCCAGCAGCCAGCTGGAGGGACCCCAGAACACCAGCAGCTGTGGTGATTCCAGAATTATCAGCACAGATATGCCTAGGACAAAGTGAGAGGTTAGTGCCCTATGGACTTTGGGACCAGTATTTGGGGAACGCTTCGGCTTCCTCCCCTGGAGGAGAAAATCTGCTGAAGAAACGCGGCACAGAAGCCATTTTGCAGCATCAGTGGCAGCTCTAGCTCCTGGTCTGCGAACTGTAGGGAGACCTAGCAATCAGTCTGGGGGTTAATCACTCTTGCTTTAAACTGCCTGGATCTTTATTGGGGGCCGGGGGGGGGGGTCGGTATCCAATTTGTCAGAGCGAGTGGAGGCTTTACAGAGGCCACCCAACCGGCGGAAGTTGTGGAGACCCCACGTTTGGGACAGAAACTCTCCTGTCTGGTGGCAGAGTACTACTGTGGCAAAAAGCCCAAAAATGAAGTAATTAAGAGGCAACATGCCTAGGCAAAAGAAATAAAATGAACAGAAAAATTCAACATTGGACCCCTATTTTAGGGGCAAAGAGGATCAAAGCATGGAGGAGGACTGTGAGGTCAGAACTCCTGCACCAAAAGCCCCAAATGAAAATACAAGAAGTTTACAGGCCATAGAGGACCTTAAAAAGCAGATAAGAGAAGTGGGGGGGGGGGGATTGGGAAGAGAAATGATAAAGATGTAAGAAAAGTATGAAATGACAGTCAACAGCCTGACTGAGGAAAATAACACTTAAAAATAGGCTAGAATGACGGGGGCGGAGCCAAGATGGCGGAGTAGAAACAGCTCATCCAAGTCACTCTGCTCCCAGATTCCACCCAAACCAAGTAAAAGGGGACTCTGAACAACTTCTGGAGCCCCAGCACCCACAGAACGACACAGAGAAGCTAACCTCCCGCTGAGGACAGCCCAGCAGCCCTGCAGGAAGGACCAGAGCAGAGGTCTGGGAGCCGGGAGCCGGGAGCCGGCAGCGAGCAGCGCGAAGAGCGCGGGAAGCCGAGCCGAGCCGGAGCTGAGGTCCGCGTGAGCCGAGGTTTTGGCCCCAGCACAGCAGGGCCAACAGCCGGCTGGAAGAACCCCAGAACACCAGTAGCTGTGGCGACTCCAGAATTATCAACATAGACATGCCTAGGACAAAGTAAGAGGTTAGTGTCCTATGGACTTTGGGACCTGTATTTGGGGAATGCTTCAGCTTCCTCCCCTGGGGGCTAGAAGCCGCTGAGGAGACATGCCATCCTGTAGTTTTCAGAGGCAGCTCTGGCTCCCAGCCTGCAGAACCATAGGGAGATCCAGCGATCAGTCTTGGGGGGGTAATAGCTCTTGCTTTAACCTCCCTGGATCTGGATTGTGATCTAGGGTGGAAGTTGTGGGTGGGTTTACAGCTTGCCAGAAACGGAAGTTGCCCCCCCACACGTTCGGGACGAAAATTCCTCTATCTGGCCTTAAATCCATAGTGTGGCAACAAGCCCAAAAGTCAAGCAATTAAGTGGCAACATGCCAAGGCAAAGAAAAGAGAAAAATGCAACCCTAGACTCCTATTTTGGGGGCATAGAGCAGGAAAAGGACTGTGAGGTCAGAAGTCCTGCTCCAAAAGCCCCAGGGGAAAACATGAGTGAGTTGCAGGCCATAGAGGACCTTAAGAAGGACTTTAAAAATCAAATAAGAGAAGTGGAGGAAAAAATGGAAAGAGAAATGAGAAGGATGCAGGAAAACTATGAAATGAGGGTCAACAGCCTGACTGAGGAAAACAACACCTTAAAAAATAGACTAACTCAAATGGCAAAGGAGGCCCAAAAGGGCAATGAGGAGAAGAATGCCTTAAAAAGTCGAATTTGCCAGATGGAAAAAGAATCTCAAAAGTTCACTGAGGAGATTCATTCCTTTAGAGTTAGACTGGAGCAAATGGAAGCTAATGACTTTATGAGAAATCAAGATGCTGTTAAGCAGATCCAAACAAACGAAAGAATCGAAGGCAATGTGAAATATCTCATGGGAAAAACCACTGACCTGGAAAATAGAACCAGGAGAGACAATTTAAAAATTATTCGACTACCCGAAAGCCATGATCAAAGAAAGAACCTAGAAACCACCCTTCAAGAAATTCTCAAGGAAAATTGCCCCGATGTTTTAGATCCAGAGGGCAAAATAGAGGTTGAAAGAATCCACCCATCACCTCCTCAAAAAGATGCCCAAAAGAAAACTCCCAGGAATATTATAGCCAGGTTCCAGAATCCCCAGATCAAGGAGAAAATACTACAAGCAGCCAGGAAGAAACAATTTCCATATTGTGGAAACACAATCAGAATAGCACAGGACCTGGCAGCTTCTACAATGAGGGATCGAAGGGCATGCAATGTGATATTCCAGAGGGCAAAAGAACTGGGAATGAACCCAAGGGTCTCCTACCCAGTAGAACTGAGGATTTTGTTTCAGGAGAAAATATAGTCATTCAGTGGAATAGAGGATTTTCAAGCATTCTTGAGGAAAAAAAACAGAGTTGAATAGAAAATCTGACATTCAGAAACAAGAAACAAGAGATGCTTGAGAAGGTATTCAAGGAAAAGAAATCATAAGGAACTTATCAAAGTTGAACTATTTATATTCCAACATGGAAAAATAATAACTGTGTCTGATGAAACCTTTCTCATTATGAAAATAATTGAAGAAGGGTATATGGGCATATGTTTACAGGTATACATGGATAGAGGGCACAGGTTGAATTTGATGGGAAGGGATGATTCTTTTTTTTCAGAATTTATTTTTTTTCATTTTTTTTATTTTTAAACAAATGCTTTGTTAACTTCTGTTTTACATCATTCATTTCTGCCAGATTTTGAGTTACAATCATTTCGCCCCCCCATTATTCCCCTACCCAACCTCCCAGAATAGCAGTCCCACAAGATATCGCTTCCTCCAATCTGCTCTCTCCCATACCTTCTCCCATACCCCCATCGACTTTTCCATTAGAGGAAGGTAAATCTTTGTGTACCAATGCCTGCACATCTTATCTACCTATTACAAGCAAAATAGTATTAATAATAGTATTTATATATATTTGAAACATTTAATGTTACAACCTCGAAATTCATATCCATTTCCTTCCTCCCTTGTCACCCATTCCCTCTTGGGAGATAAGTAATTCGGTATATGTTGTACATGTCTAGCTATGCAAAACATTATCATAGTAGATACATTGTACAAGGCTGCTTATACTTACCTCCCACTCATCCCAGCCCCCACCTGGTCCATTCCCTACATGATCCTGTCCCTCTTCTATACTGCGTACTTCCAACCTCCCCTCCCCCCAAGGATGCCCTCCCATCCATCATCCCTCCTCTCATCCCCCTTCCCCCTATCCTGCTGCAGGTTGAGATATCCCATTTAGTATGTATGTCATTCTCTCCCTGGACCAAATTCAATGAGAATGTGGTTTTGCCTTTTTAGCCTTCCTATTCTCCCCCTCCCTTGCAACCACTTCCCCTTGCTTCTTCTACATGGGATAGTTTACCAAACCCTGTCTCTCCCCATCTCCTCTTGCCACTTTCCTCTCTCACCTCATAATTTCATCCTTTGAGTATTCTCCCTTCCCAACAAATTCAACCTATGCCCTCTATCCATATGTAACTGTAACCATATACACACACATTCACATATGTATTGATATGACCACACACCCTTCTTCCATTATTTGCATAGTGAGAAAGATATAATCAGTAACAGTTATTGCTTTTCCATATAGGAATGTAAATAGTTCAACTTTGATCAGTTCCTTTTGATTTCTTTTCCCTGATTACCTTCTCAGGCATCTCTTTCTTCTTGTGTCTGGATGTCAAATTTTCTATTCAATTCTGGTTTTTTCCTCAAGAATGCTTGAAAGTCCTCTATTCCACTGAATGACCATATTTTCCCCTGAAACAAAATACTCAGTTTTGCTGGGTAGGTGACCCATGGGTTCATTCCCAGTTCTTTTGCCCTCTAGAATATCATATTCCATGCCCTTCAATCCCTCACTGTATAAGCTGCCAGGTCCTGGGCTATTCTGATTGTGTTTCCACAATATTGAAATTGTTTCTTCCTGGCTGCTTGTAGTATTTTCTCCTTGATCTGGGGATTCTGGAACCTGGCTATAATATTCCTGGGAGTTTTCTTTTTGGGATCTTTTTCAGGAGGTGATCTGTGGATTCTTTCAACCTCTATTTTGCCCTCTGGATCTAAAACATCAGGGCAATTTTCCTTGAGAATTTCTTGAAGGGTGATTTCTAGGTTATTTCTTTGATCATGGCTTTCAGGTAGTCGAATAATTTTTAAATTGTCTCTCCTGGATCTATTTTCCAGATCAGTGGTTTTTCCCATGAGATATTTCACATTGCCTTCGATTCTTTCATTTGTTTGGATCTGCTTAACAGGATCTTGATTTCTCATAAAGTCATTAGCTTCCATTTGCTCCAGTCTAACTCTGAAGGAATGAATCTCCTCAGTGAACTTTTGAGATTCTTTTTCCATCTGGCAAATTCGACTTTTTAAGGCATTCTTCTCCTCATTTCCCTTTTGGGCCCCCTTTGCCATTTGAGTTAGTCTATTTTTTAAGGTGTTGTTTTCCTCAGTCAGGCTGTTGACCCTCATTTCATAGTTTTCCTGCATCCTTCTCATTTCTCTTTCCAATTTTTCCTCCACTTCTGTTATTTGATTTTTAAAGTCCTTCTTAAAGTCCTCTATGGCCTTCAAGCCACTCATGTTTCCCCTGGGGCTTTTGGAGCAGGACTTCTGACCTCACAGTCCTTTTCCTGCTCTATGCCCCCAAAATAGGAGTCTAGGGTTGCATTTTTCTGTTTCCTTTGCCTTGGCATGTTGCCACTTAATTGCTTGACTTTTGGGCTTGTTGCCACTCTATGGATTTAAGGCCAGATAGAGGAATTTTCGTCCCGAACGTGTGGGGGGCAACTTCCATTTCTGGCAAGCTGTAAACCCACCCACGACTTCCACCCTAGACCACAATTCAGATCCAGGGAGGTTAAAGCAAGAGCGATTACCCCCCAACACTGATCGCTGGATCTCCCCACAATTTGCTGGAGCTGCCTCTGAAAACTACAGGATGGCATGTCTCCTCAGCGGCTTCTAGCCCCCAGGGTAGGGAGCTGACTTGTTCCCCAAATACTGGTTCCAAAGTCCATAGGACACTTACCTCTCACTTTGTCCTAGGCATGTCTATGTTGATAATTCTCGAATCGTCACAGCTCCTGGTGTTCTGGGGTTCCTCCAGCCGGCTCCTGGCCCTGCCGCCTTAGGGCTAAAACCTCAGCTCACGGGGACTGGGCTATGCTCGGCTCCCCACGTGCTGAGCGCTGCAAGGTCCCAGACAGCTGCGCTGGTCCTTCCTGCAGTGCTGCTTGGCTGTCCTCAGCGGGATGTTAGCTTCTCTGTGTCGTTCTGTGGGTGCTGGGGCTCCAGAAATTTTTCAGAGTCCCCTTTTACATAGTTTGGGGGGAATCTGGGGGCAGAGTTGCTTGGACAAGCTGTTTCTACTCCGCCATCTTGGCTCCACCCCGGGAATGGATGATTCTTAAGGGGTGAAGTTAAGAGGTGAGAGAGGAAAGTGGCAAGAGGAGATGGGGAGAGACAGGGTAGGGTTAACTATCTCATGTTGAAGAGGCAAAGGGAAGTAGTTTCAGGGGAGGGAAAGAACAGGAAGGCAAAAAGGCAAAACCATATTCTCATTGAAGTTGGCTCAAGGAGAGAATCATATACATACTAAACGGGATACCTCACCTTGCAGGAGAGTAGGGGAAAGGGGAATGAGAGGGGGGATGATGGAGGTGAGGGCATTCTCGGGGGAGGGGAGGTTGGAAGTACCCACTATCAAAGAGGGACAGGGTCAAAGTAGGGAATGGACCAGGTGGGAGGTGAGGTGGGTGGGAGGGAAATATAAGCAGTCTTTTACAGTATATCTACTATGGTAATGTTTTGCATAGCTATACATGTACAACACATACTGAACTGCTTATCTTCTCAGAGGGAGTGGGTGACAAGGGAGGAAGGGAATGGATCTGAAAATCGAAGTTTTAAAATTAATTGTTTCATAAAATATCCAGGCACTGGGGCTCAGAGATCCACCTTGCCCTAATGGCAAAGTCGAAGGGGGTACGGGAGAAGATATGGGAAAAAGCAGATTGGATGAGGGGATATTTAGTGGGACTGCTATTCTGGGCTGGTGGGTAGGGAAAAATGGGGGTAAATGTAACTCATAATCTGGTGGAAATGAATGATGTAAACCAGAAGTTAATAAAGCATTTGTTTAATTAAAAAATATATAAATTATTTTATTATTAAATAAAAGTTTATGGGACAACAGAAAGCTCATGGTAAGTATGAGCAAGCTACATTATAATAACTGACAAGGAAATCTGCAGAAGAATAAGACTACAGAATGTCATCAAGAGAAGATGACTTGATTTGGGGCCAAGAGCAAAGGATGACAGGGAACAGGTAGAGTGCCCAATGGCATCTGTGAATAGTTGGGAGTAATTGAGGAAGATCTTCAGTGTGTTAAGTGGCACCCTTGTGTCAAACTTTCAGAACTTGGAGGAGAATCCCACACGATGGGCTATGACCTAAATCACTGGGAAATCATTGGGGAAAATGGCCAAATGAATGTGATAATATATCCATTAAGTACTTGAATAGTGGATAATAAATGTAAATAATACTGACATCCCCAGAGCAGGTTATCCAGAGGAAAATGCTAAGTTATTTCAGCTTCCTACAGGATGACACTTTTTCTATATAGACTGTGTTGTTTGTTGACACAGAGTTCTAAAAACCAAGGGAGGGAGGAGCCTGGAGAATTTAAGCATGACATCTGTCTGGATAAAAGTGGGGGTTTTAATACTCCAGGAAATGCAGGAGTTAAAAATTGTTTAGCTTTGGAAGCAGTTTCCCCTCTAATTCCTTTTCCCTACTTTAGTGAAGTTCGAAAACATTTTGTTAAAGAAATATTTCCATGAAGACTTTTAGAAAACCAGCTGCAAATAGCTCTCTAGTAGGATGTCTCATATACATCGGATGAATCCATCAATCCTTGGAATTAGAGTATTTGCTCTGGGCCCCGAAATAATGAGCTGCTGTGGAGTTGGTTAAGAGACCTAATTAAGAAAAACGTATACCCATTTTAATTGCTCCATATTTCTCAAATTATTTTTAATTACCTGTGCTATAGAAAAAGAAAACTGAAAAAGAGAGCTTACAAAGTTCATATGAAGAATACGGATTTTCAAATGAAATAAATAAAAGCTCTGAGTCAAATTGAAATGCTCCTGGGTTGGTTTTTAGATGTCTTGTTTCACTGATCTTCCTCCAAGTGACAAATAGCAAAATTTCCAGCATTTAAATGTGGCAAATTCCAGAGTGCAGAGAACTTTTGCGTTCCTCAGCCCTGCTAAAGGAATGATCCCCTGCCCTATACAATTATCTTCAAGGTTACAAGGAAGATAAGCAAGAGGGCATTTAATTTTTTTCTTTTTGTTTATGCCTCCATATGTGGTACTATGATATTACCCTAATAAATAACTAACCTTAAGCAAGGGTAAATAGTAAACAATTTCAAGGGAGGGTCTTTGTACATTGCCTGCATTCTTTTGGGTCACATAGAGGGTCTGTATTCTTCTGGGGTGTCTACATTCTTTTGGGTCAAGTACCTCCTTCTGTTGGGGGGCATATAAACTCTGTGAGCCCTTTGTATCTTTGGCTCTGTATGAAATGGTCCTATAATAAACAGAATATTGATTACAACCCCGTCTTGTTATTCTCACTGCTCCCTATCCCACCAACTGCACTGGCTGTAGTAAGTGGTGTCCACAACAAAGGGCATCAGGACTGCTGTTGAGTCTCTAGTGACGGACCACCAGGATTGCTGGTAGGAAGCGGGCCCACATGAAATCCGGCGGACAACGGATTTCTTTCAAGGTAAGGGGAAGGCTCTAGAAGGGCGCTTGTTGGCATGCTCAGTTTTCAATTTTTCATAATCAGAGCTCACAGAGATGTGGTATGGGAGGAAGCTTAGTGAAGGGCTTAAAAGATGAAGGAAAATATCTGAGAATATTACAAGTTATAGTGTGTAAAAAAGGGATTTCAGTTAAGTAATAGAATCTGAAAAAAAATTTTAAAAATAGTCTATCAGGCAGCTCCCTGATGGCTCCCTAGTGGCTCCCAGATCAGAGGACCTTATTGGGAAGCAGTGGGAGAGGCTTTAGTTAATTACTTTAAGAAGAATGGACAGGAGCATGACTCTGGCTCAAATTTGTAATTTATAATGTCATTAAAATATGATTTGCCGAAAAAAAAGAGGTCTCAAAGAAATATTGAGTGTCACGGGTGAGAGCAAAGGCAGTCATCAGGAAGAGACCACATCTCGTGAATTTCTGGGGAAAAGACCCCTAGAAAATGCCAAATCTCTTAACCACCCTATAATCACCCAAGGGGAATTGAAAAAGCTGGGAAGGGTAATGGCAGTCCCACCATAGTTTCAGAATTATATACTCCTTTTTAAAAGCTTATGAAAGAGGAAGGACAGACATTAAGAGAATTGGGATTTAAAGGCTGCAATTTGTTGCCATATTCTGTTTTAGTAGATGCCCAGGGCAGTAGGATATGGCAAAAATTAAATATAAAAGATCTTAAAGAGGTAAGAAAGGCTGTACAGGAGTACGAGGCAACACCTTATACGGTGTCATTATTGAAAAATTTAGCAGCCACAGCTTTGACACCATATGATTGTAGGCAGTTAAAATATGCCTAACCCCAGGGGACTGTTGGGGGTATATGTGCAGTTCCCCTGGAGGCATGAGACCCAGAGAATGCTGACTCTACGGTAATACTGTGGAGATAAATCAGACATTCCGTGAGACAGCTCTGTTCCAGGAAGGGAGCTCCTTGACCTTCTGACTTGTTGTCAGCTGATAGGGTCTTCAAGGGAAGAGAAGCCTTGAGATTCCAGGGAGGTTTGGGGAAGTTTAGGGAGGTTTGGAACATCCTGCCCAGTACTCGGAACCTGATACAGAGTACTCGGCTGTGACATAAGAGGCATATGGGAAAGAGGACAATGTTGTACTCCCTAAGATAGTAGTTTATGATGCCTATACAATTATACACTGTATACTCTGAACTGAGCTGATCAGGTAGAAGTTAGGATGTAATTGCATAAGAAACTGCTGAATAAAGTCTTGTTACTCTTTGACTCTTCTGGTTTGGAACTCCGTTCTTGGGGAACATAGCTGGACTCTACGGCCAGAATAAGGTAAGACCCAGCCACCCCTGACCTTGGAGGTCGGATCAGGGGGCTACTTACAGTGTGAGGCCAATTATAAGGAAAAATGTCATAGCAAACTATATGATCTTATATTGGCAGAAGGACCTAACACACTCAGTATTTCCATGCTTTTGGGTAATGGACCTAATACATTACCTAACACACAAATGGAGTATTCAGTGGCAGTATATAGTACTGTTCAAGAATGGGCAATACAAGCATGGAAAAAGATAATCAGTTCTGGTCAAGTAGGGAAAAAAAATTACAAATATAATGCAGGGACTTGAGGAATCATTTCCTGATTTTGTGTCAAAAATACAACAAGCAGGTGAGTGTACCTTAGGAAATACTGTAGGATTGGAAGAATTTGTAAGACAAATAGCTAGAGGGAGTTGCAATTTAGATCATAAGAAAGGTTTTTTGGCACTTCTTGTTGATGCCTCCTTGGATCAATTAATTAGAAAATCTATGGAGGTAAAATCTATGGTCTTTCAAGCACAAATTACAGCAGAAGCACAAGCTGCCTCAAATAGACAAAACAAGAATTGTTATAAATGTGGTAAAGTGGGTCATTTCAAAAGAGAATGTCAAGTGGGTGGCAGTAATAGTGAATTATGACCAGAATCAAAATGTCCCAAGTGTCATAAGGGCTTTCATTGGGCTTCAGAATGTTGATTTAGAAATTTGGGAAACGGTCTCAAGGGCCAAGTCCCAGGCCCACAAAAAACAGCAGGGACTTATGCTCAGTTCAGAACTCCAGAGGTTCAAGAGGGCAAGCCAAATTGGATCCCTCCCCTTCTGAAGTAACTTCTGTTATCTTACAGCCTGAGGTTACACCCATAAACATTTACCCAGGCTAGCTGTACTTCTGCCATGGGGGTACTTTCATTAACCTCAGAAATGGAATACATGGATATACAATTCACTCCAACCTGTGTGGAACAAAAGGACTGGGGAGATTATAATAAGATTAAAATTAAAATTATTAATCCCAGCAGTTCTGTGATCCAATTAAAACAGGAACAAGGGAGATTTCAAATACAGAATCAAGAGGTCATGTGGTCTCAAATCATTATAACCTCAAGACACACCCTTCATATATATGTGGAGGGCAGGAGAATTCAGGGTCTCAGACACAGGAGCAGACCTGACCATTATCAATCAGGAAAAATGGGACCCAAAGTGGACTGTTCAAAAATCAGATATAAATATGAAAGGCATAGGAGAAGTTAGCAAACCTTCACAAAGTGTGACAAACTTACTTGGGAATTTGAGAACATGTCAGGAAAATTCCAGCTATATTGTTTGGCTTTCTTGCCAATGGCTTTCTGGGGCAGAGATATTTTATCACAACTTAAGATCACCATCATGACACATTTTCAGGAGGGGCCCTAATTGATGGGCAGCCAAAAGCTAACATACATAGAAATAAAACTCAGTTGTACACATTTTTCTGTGATATACAAGATATTGTACAAAATAAATCGCATCCCTTTTATGTTATGCATATTCCAACTCATACTGATCTTCCAGGACAACTTTTTAAAGGTAATCACATTGCTGATCAAATCCTTGTGGGATCATTAGAATTAGCAAAGGAATCCCATCATAGATTTCATCAATCCGCTAGAATGCTTGCTAAGACCTTTGATATCACTAGAGAACAATCTAAGCAAGTAGTTAAAAGCTATCCATCATGTGTAATTTCAGTCCCTCTATACCCAAGGGTATAAATCGCTATGGACTGTTACCCAATGAAATTTGGCAGTCTGATGTTACTCATTATTCTGTTTTTGGGAGATTGAAATATATACATGTAACTGTGGACACATATTTTAGGTTTACATGGGCAACTGCTATGTCTGGGGAAAAAACCTCTCATGTTCAAGAACATCTTATTACATGCTTTGCTGCTGTGGGTATGCCAAAACAATTAAAGACTGACAATGGCCCCACTTTGCTGAATTCTGTCTTCAATGGGGTATTCGCCATGTTACAGGGCTTCCTTACAAGCCCACAGGTTAGGCAATTGTTGGAAAAAACAAACAAACAAACAAAAAACGGACACTTAAAACTGCACTCCAAAAACTAACAGGGGGAATTTGGAGCATGGGTGCCCCAAGATGAATGTTGGGGTTGTCACTATATGTAATAAATTATTTGACATTAAATCATGAAAAAAATACCGCAGAAAAATTCGGGGGTGTTATTGACCACATAATTAGTAATTCTAAAAGATCACAGCCCCAGGCAACTATAGTTACTGAATGGGTGATGTGGAAAAATGATAAGGGACAATGGTCCACACTGGGTAATAGCGTGTGGCCCAGGCTATTTGTGTGTCTCCACAGATGAAAATGAGGAAACCTGGATACCAGAAAGGAGAACAAAGACTGTGTCAATAAATGCAGAGACTGGGCAATCAGTGCCCAGAACCAGAACCAGATGACGTTGGTAGCAGAGGAGCCAGAGCCTAAATGAGGGCAAGGCAGTCATCCTGCTCTCTACTATCCTTGCTCAGCTTTCAGTAGTTGCCCCTCCAAGATACTGGGCAATCCTCAATCATCCACCTTGGGTGGAAGTGGTTAGGTGGAGGGAATTTCTTCCAGAAATCACTTTAGAAGGAAATGGGTCAGTCCTTATTTGCAAAGATTGTGATATCCATAATGCCAGTGTACACATCCTGTGCTTGATTTTAATTTTACTGGGTTATGTGAACTGCCTTTGGTTTTTTCTACTTTTAATACATCGTCATGTAGCATAGTACAAATTATCAAGTATCATTATGAGTATCATCCTTGGGGCAGATTCAAACATGTTGATGCCCTTGTGGACATTCCTGTTAATCTATCTTCTATATCTATGCAAAAGTAAAGGAGAGCTGAATGAGAACCCCTATGCTAAAGGAATTTGGGGAGTTAAGGACCTAGTATGCTTTGAGAACATCACAACATGTACTACGGGGATTTGGGGGACTTTTTTAAATTGTTCAGGATTGTGGGGTAAACATCAGATGCTGTGTCCAAACTGAGTCGAGTGGGACTCATCTTCGGGTCAAGAGGATCCCCCATTTTAAACTGTAGGACTAACGTATCTGTTTGCTATCAGGTGGAACAGCAAACCTACATTTCCTGGCACAATGACACTAATGTAAATCGTAGACATGGCGGGTTTCCAAAACAAAACTGATTTGGACACTCACAGAAAGGAAACCCAGAAATATGGAAAATCCCTTTGCCCTGGGCCCCAATAACAACAGATTTTGCTACTTTTGCTCCTAATGGGTCATACCTGAGCAAGACTGACCACAGCTTTGTATGTGTTTGTTGAGGAGGGAGGTATGCATGCATGTGGGGAAATCATAGCAATGTAAGTATCACCAAAACTGATAAGCATTACAATGTCACATGTGTTAAGTTTTCTCAATGTCATGATAATACTTCTTTGGGACAATTGCTATTTGTTATAAGAAGACCTAGTATGGTTATCATACCTGTAGAGAGTGAACATTGGTTTTCCTCTCATACTGATCATTCTATTGCTTAAATTAATCAACTAGTGGGTTTCAATCGAAAAAAGAGGTGTATTTCCTGTATTGTTGCTGGGATAATTGCTTTAATCACTATTTAATCACTTTAATCAGTGAGCAGTGTTGCTATGTCTATATCCATTAGCACTGTGCAAAATCAGATATCGTAAGCTCAGTTTTTGCATGAATTTTCTGTCAATATTTCATGAGGATCTTAGTTACAATCAAAAATCAACAAGAGTTTTTATAAAGCAATAACTCAGCTTAGAGATGATTTAATTGCTATAGCTGAGGAGATTGAATTAATGCAAGTGAGACAAAGGTTAATATGTGATTATAGATACATATATTTCTGTATGGTAAATAAACAACATAATGAATCAGAATATGACATAACTCAAATTAGAAATCACCTTAATGGCTTATGGGGTGACTGTAACATATCCCTTGACATAAATGATTTAGAGAATTTGGTTCGCTAATGGAACGTCAGCAGTCACTACTACCAAATTTGGAGGCAAAAAACATTGTCAATTGGATAAAGAGAGCTCAGGGAATATTGCCTCGACAAATATAGAAAATAATAACTTTCTTAGGGATGGGGGTGGTATTACTTGTTTTATGTACTTGTTTACCCATCCTTATTTCCTGTTTTTCTCATATAATTCAACAAGTTGTATATAACATCCAATTGCATGATTCTGCCCTCAGGCTTTTAAAATAATAAGTGGGGGATATGTAGAGAACTTCCAGGAGTTCCCTGGCTCGACTAATGAAATGTTCCCCTCTCCTATACTAGTATCTGAAAGGTTACAGGAAAGGTAAGCAGGAGGACATATAACTTTGTTTGGATGTAGAGAACTTTTGGGGTCCCTTGGCCCCACTAAAGGATGCCCCCTGCACTATACAATTATCTACAAGGTTACAGGGCAGATAAGTAAGAGGGTGTGTAATATTTTTTTGTTTTGTTTTGTTTATGTCTCCAGATATGGTCCTATGATATTACCCCAATAAATAACTAACCTTAAGCAAGGATAAATAGTAAACAAGATCAAGGGAGGGTCCTTGTACATTGTCTGCATTCTTTTGAGTCCCATAGAGGGTGGGTCATTGTACTTTGTCTGAATTCTTTTGGGGTGTCTACATTATTTTGGGTCAAGTACCCCTTCTGTTGGGGGGCATATAAACTCTGTGAGCCCCTTGTATCTTTTACTCTGTATGAAATGGTCCTGTAATAAATAGACTATTGATTATGCCCCTGTCTTGTTATTCTCACTGCTCTCTAGCCCACCAACTGCACTGGCCACATTGACCATTTCCAAGTTACTCAGTTGAAATCAAAGTGCATTTCAATGAAATATTCTATAATCAATAAAGTATTTCTTTTATCTAGACCCAATATGAAGAACCTCTGGAAATTTGAGTCAATTCAGGGAATGACCAAGGACATAGGCTTTGCAAATGGGCCATTTTGAATCCATCATGTTTCTTCTAAAGATAGTCCATACAGTCTTGGAAGTAGTGCGTCATAGAGTAAGCTAAGTTATGAAGTACCCGCTACATTGACAAGAAGGCAAATAACAGGGTGCTCTTCGTTTCTAGACAAGAAAGATTTACAGTGTACATTTGAAAGTGGCATTGTTTTATCTGGACCCCTAAGGCCCAGTGTACCTCAAGTCAAATTAATCCCTTCAGGTCAGGGATCAAGGCTTTAGAAATGGAACACAGTATGGCAGAAACTGGGCATAGATCACTATCTAACACCATATACCAAAATAAAGTCTAAATGGGTGCATGATCTAGGTGTAAAGGATGATACTGTAAGCAATTTGGGAAAGCAAGGAATAGTTTACCTGACAGATCTGTGGAGAGGGGAAGATTTTAGGACCAAACAAGAATTAGGGAGCATTATAAAATGCAAAATGGATAATTTTGATTACATTACATTGAAAAGCTTCTGCACAAACAAAGCCAATGTAACCAAGATCAAGAGGGAGGTGGGAAATTGGGAAAGAATTTTTACAACCTGTGTCTCTGATAAAGGACTCATTTCTAAAATTTATAGAGAATTGAGCCAAATCTATATGAATACAAGTCATTCCCCAATTGAGAAATGGTCAAAGGATATGAATAGGAAGTTTTCAGAGAAAGAAATTAAAGATATCTATAAGCATATGAAGAAATGCTCTAAATCACTATTAATTAGAGAAATGCAAATCAAAACAACTCTGAGATACCACATCTCTCCAGTCAGATTGGCTAAGATGACAAAACAAGAAAGTGACAAATGCTGGAGAGGTTGTGGGCAAATTGGAACGCTAATACATTGCTGATGGAGTTGTGAACTTATCCAACCATTCTGGAGAGCAATCTGGAATTATGCCCAAAGGATTATAAATAATTTCATACCCTTTGACCCAGCCATACCACTCCTAGGGTTATATCCCAAAGAGATCATAGTAGTGGGAGGAAGAACCATATGTACAAAAATATTTTTAGCAGCCCTTTTTGTGGTTGCAAAGAATTGGAGACTAAAGGAGTGCCCATCAATTGGGGAATGGCTAAACAAGTTGTGGTATATGAATGTAATGGAATTTTATTGTGCTATAAGAAACGAGGAGGTGACGGATTTCATAATTACCTGGAGAGACTTATACAAACTGATGCTGAGCGAGAAGAGTAGAATCAGAAGAAATTTGTATACAATCACAGACATACCATATCTGTGATGACCAGCTATGACAGACTGGACTCTTTTCAGCAATGCAGTGATATAAGTTAATCCCGAATGACTCAAGAAAGTGAGAAATGTGCCATCCAGAGATATAACTAGAAAGAACTGAGCCTGAATCCTGATGGAAGCAAACTAAATGATCTTGTTCTTCTCATTGTTTGGTTGTACTTCTTCCTTACCATCTTTCATCCCACCTAGTACAATATGCCTTTGTAATTGGAATAATGTTTAATATGAATGCATTTGCAGACCCTATACTGTACGATATGATGTCATGAGGGGAGGGGGGAGGGAAGTAAAGGAAATTTGAAAATCAAGGAACTATGGAATTGAATCTTGTCAACTGAAACTAAACTAATAAATTAATTTAAAAAAAAAAGAAATGGACAATAATCAGGAGAAGGGGTATTTGAATGATGCCAAAGGTACAGCATAGACCAGAATGATAATACACAACAATGGATATATAGGATTCACATAATTTATCACTTTATTAGTAATTTCTGGAATAACTGTATTCTCGAATTTTTTCAACACCTACTGGGTTGACATAATGTTTGGATCACTGATATGGAAATACTAGGAGGGCACATTTTAACATTTGATTTTCGTGACCACTTACAAATAAGAATGCTGAATTTATAATAGATTAAAGGTGTGGATCTTGGCAGAAATACAGAAATTACTCAAGAAATCTATAGCTAAGAACACATTGTTTTCAGGATCGGGGGGGACTTAAATGATCTATGGGGAACATAGTTATAATAACTTGAATTTGAATTCTCTAATAATGAATCAGCAAGTAACATTTCGTCCTTCTACTTTCATTTCTACATGTTATGACCACATCGATATAGCAATTCGTTAACATAAAGTACTCTGTTATTTTTTCTTCTATACTTTTGGGAGGAGAAAGATATTCTTTAGATTGAAGGGTTTTTTTAATTATTTTTTTTTTATATATTTCAAAGGATTTGTAAATTTGGCTCCAGAAGAAGTTAGAAAAATACTGTTGGTTTTATTTTTGTACTATATTATATTTTCAATTGCAACCCTTTGCCTTATAAATCTCATATTTATGGGAGAGCAGGGTGGCATGGTGGAAAGTTGATCGACCAGCCAAAGAGCCATTCCCAGGGCTATCACCCCAGCACTGAGATCTGTCTGAATAGGGTAAGAGACAAATACAGGGCCCACGACAGTGACAGCAGCTACTCCTGGGACTATGAGGTCACAGTCTGGAAATTTTAAAAGCACTTACCTGAACTTCCAGGGACAAGGACAGCAGAGTGTACCCCAGATGCTCCAATCACCCCCCCCCCCGACCCTGAAAACACAGAAATTATTGTCCCAGAGCAAAATTTTAAAATAATGACTGCCTGGGAAACCTAGAGGAAGGGTGTGGCTAAAGACCTGCCTCAAAATAGGTAAGAAAAAACAGATTGCAAAGACAAGGAATCTAGAATCCTATTACTGTGAGTGGGAGGAACCAAATTCAGAAGGAGACGGCCTTGACTCCACACCCACAGCTGAAGCCTCAACAGGGAATATGAACTGGTCTTAAGCACAGAATCTGTTCTTAGAAGAGCTCAAGAAGGACTTTGAGAATGAAATTAGAGAGGTAGAAGATAAAATGAATAATTCTTTTAAAATCAAAGTTGAAAAATTAGAAAACATTGCAATGAAGAAAACAGCTCCTTAAAAAGAAAAATTTGTGAAATGGGAAAACATATGGAAAAGAAGCTTCAAAAACTGAGGAAAATAGTTTGATAAAAATTAGAATCAACCAAATTGAAGTTGATGACTCTATGAGGCACTAAGAATCAGTCAAACAAAATATCAAGAATAAAAAATTAGAAAAGCAGTAAAATTTCTCAAGGGAAAAGTAACTGACCTGGAAAATAGATCCAGGAGAGATAATCTAAGAATTATTAGTCTACCAGAAAATCATGATGAAAAAATAGCCTGGACAACATCTTCCTAGAGCTCATCAAGAAAAACTGCTGTGAGATCTTAAAACCAGAGGGTAAAATAGAAATTAAGGGAATCCACCAGAAACCTCCTGAAAGGGATCCCAAATTGAAAAGTCTGAAAAATGTTGTAGCCTAATTCCAGAACTATCAGGTAAAAGAGAAAATACTGGAAGCAGCCAGAAGGAAACAATTCAAATATTGCAGAATTACAGTAAGGACCACACACGATCTGGAAGCTTCTACACTGAAAGATCAGAGGGACTAAAATGTGTTATTTCACAAGGCAAAAGAGCTCAGGTTACAACCAAGGATCCAGCAAAACTGAGCATAATCTTTCAGGCAAGGAGATGGTCATTCAATGATATAATGAATTTCCAAACCTTCCTGATGAAAAACTCAGAGCTCTATGGAAAATTCAATCTTCAATTACAAGAATCAAGAGAGACATAGAAAGGTAAATAGTGAAAAATCACACACACAAACACACATACACATAACTTGTTATTTAATAAGAGCAAACTGTTTATATCCCTGTAGGGGAAGCTGATACCTGGTAACATTGAGAACTGTATACTTAATGTGACATTTAAAAGGGATATAGATAAATAGAGGGGGTGGGTACAAACAAAAAAAAAGATGATGAAAAAATCTTATTAAGGGGCACAAAGGGACTGCAATGGAAGAAGAGGAAAAAACAAAGCAGAAAATGGTAAATTATGCTACACAAAGAGGCATAAAAACATGTTAGAGTAGGTGGGAAGAAGGGAGAGAGATGAACATTACAGGAAATAGACCTCATTGGTCCTGGTGTAAAGAAAGAATAACATAATCAGTTAAGTATAGGACACTATCAAGAAGAGACATAAAACATATCATAATAGAGGGAAAGAGGGGAGGAAGAAGAGCTTTGCATGAGATCTATTTTCATCAATCTTGCTTCAAGGAAGAAATAAAATACTACATTAAGCATAAAAATCTATCATACCCTACAAGCAGTAGGAGAGGGGAAGGGCTACAAAAGGAGGGGGTTAGAAGGGAGGGAAGAAGTAAGGGGGAAGGGGAGGAAAAGGGAGGGGTGCTGATAAGGAAGGAATACTGAGGGAGGCAGTAGTCAAAAGGAAAACTCTTAAGAAGGGGAAAGGAGAAGGCAGAAATATACTCTCCCATAAAATGAAGGCAGACAGCAGAATGGATTAAAAACCGCAATCCTACAATATGCTGTTTATAAGAAACACAGCGGAAACAGGGGGATACACACAGGCTAAAGGAAAAAGCTGGAGTAAAATGTATTATGCTTCAGCCAAAGTAAAAAAAAAAATGGGTCAGCAATCCTTATCTCAGAAAAAGCAAAAGCAAAAATATATCTAATTAAAAGAGATAAGGAAGAAAACCATGTACTGCTAAAAGGCACCATTGAGAATGAAGCAATATCATTACTAAACATTTATGCACTAAGCAGTACGGCATCCAAATACCTACAGGAGAAGTTAAGGGAGATAGAGGAAGAAATATATACCAAAACTGTACTAGTGGGGTACCTCAAAATCCCCTTCTCTAAACTTGATAAATCTAATCTCAAAACAAACAAGAAAGAAAGTAAGGAGTCGAATAGAATTTTACAGAGACTAGATATGACAGATCTCTGGAGAAAACTAAATGGGGATAAAAAGGAATATACTTTCTCCTCAGTGGTGTATGGCACATACACAAAAATTGACCATGTACTAGGGCATAAAAACCTCAAAATTCAGTGTAGAAAGGCAGAAATATTAACTGCATCCTTCTCAGATCATGATGCAATAAATTTATATGTAATAAAGGGCCAAGGAAGGATAGGCTAAAAACTAATTGGAAATTAAATAATTCAATCCTAAAGAATGAGTGGGTCAAGCAAGAAATTATAGAAACAATCAGTAATTTCATTCAAGAGAATGACAATAATGAGACAACAAACCAAAACTTGTGTAATGCAGGAAAAGCAGTTGTTAGGGGAAGTTTTATATCATTGAATGAATACATAAATAAAATAGAGAAAATATAGGTCAATAAACTGATTAATAAAATTAAAATTAAGAAAACTATCGAACTAAAATAAAACTAAGAGCTGGTCTCGTGAAAAAAAAAACAATAAAATTCATAGACCTTTAGCTAATATGATAAAAAAAAGAGAAAAAAAACCAAATTAGGAGTATCAGAAATGAAAAAGGTGAATCTACCTCCAATGAAGAGGAATTTAAAACAATAATTAGGAATTATTTTGCCAAACTGCATGTGCATAAATTTGACAATCATAGTGAAATGGATGAATATTTACAAAAAATATAAATTGCCCAGAGAAACTGAAGAGGAAGTAAACTACGTAAATAACTCCTTCTCAGAAAAAAAATCAAAGAAGGCATCAACGAACTCCCTAGGAAAAATTCTCCAGGGCCAGATGGATTTACTAGGGAATTGCATCAAACATTTAAAGAAAAATTGATTCCAATACTCTACAAATTATTTGGAAAAATTGGTGAAGAAGGAGTCCTACCAAATTCTTTTTATGACAGAAATATGGTACTCATACCTAAATCATGAAGAAACAAAATGGAGAAAGAAAATTATAGACGAATTTCCCTCATGAATATAGATGCAAAAATTTTTAATAAAATGTTAGCAACAAGCAAATTATGACAAGAATAATAAACCTTGGGGGGGGGGGCGGCTAGGTGGCGCAGTGAGTAGAGTGTCGGCCCTGGAGTCAGAAGGACCTGAGTTCGGATCCGGCCCCAGACACTTAACACACACAAAAACAAAAACAAAAAAATCCTAGCCGTGTAACCTTGGGCAAGTTACTTAGCCCCAGTTGCCCTCCAAAAAAAAAAAAAAAAGAATAAAAAACTTTGATCAGGTAGGCTTTATTCCAGGAATACAAGGATGGTTCAATATTAGGAAAACCATTTGTATAATTGATCATATTAACAATAACAGTAGCAGAAAACATATGATTATCTCAATAGATGCAGGAAAAGCTTTTGACAAAATACAACAACCATTCCTATTAAAAACACTAGAAAGTATAGGAATAAATGGAGTATTCCTTAAAATTATAAGTAGCGTCTATTTAAAGCCATAAGCAAGTATTATATGTAATAGGGATAAGCTATAAGCATTTCCAATAAGATCAGGGGTGAAACAAGGATGTCCACTATCACCACTCATTCAATCTGGTACTAGAAATGTTAGCAGTAGCAATTAGAGAAGAAAAAGAAATAGAAAGAATCAAATTTGGCAAAAAAGAGACTAAGCTTTCACTCTTTGCAGATTATATGATGATATACTTAGATAATCCTAGAAAATAAAGTAAAAAAAAACTACCCGAGACAATAAATAAATTTGGCAAAGTTGCAGGATATAAAATAAATCCACATAAGTCCTTGGCATTCCTATATATTTCTAACAAAAAAAGATATAGAAAGGGAAATCCCATTTAAAGTTACTGCAGACATTATAAACCATTTGGGAATCTACCCGCCCAAACAAACCCAGGACCTATATGAACACAACTACAAAACACTTTTCACACAAATAAAGTCCGATCTAAGTCATTGGAAAAACATAAATTGCTCATGGCTGTGTTGAGCTAATATAATAAAAATGACAATTTTACCTAAATCAAATTACCTATTTAGTGCCATACCAATCCATTTACCAGAAAATTACTCTATAGAGCTAGAAAAAATAGTAACAAAACTCATGTGGAAGAAGAAAAGGTCCAGAATATTAAGGGAATTGATAAAAAGAAATGCTAGGGAAGGTGGCTTAGCCATACCAGATTTTAGTCTGTATTATAAAGCAGAAGTCATCCAAACTACTTGGTACTGGCTGAGGAATAGAGTAGTGGATCAATGGAATAGATTGGGTACACAAGACTCAGCAGTCAATGACTATAGTAATATTCTGTTTGATAAACCCAAAGACCCCAGTTTTTAGGAGAAAAACACACTATTTGACAAAAACTGCTGGGAAAATTGGAATATAGTATGGCAGAAACTGTGCATAGTCCATTATCTAACACCATATACCAATATCAAGCCTAAATGGGTGCATGATCTAGGTATAACGGTTGATACTATAAGCAATCTGTGAAAGCAAAGAATGGTGTGCCTGTCAGACGTATGGAGAAGGGAGGACTTTATGACCAAACAAGTTAGGGAGCACTATAAAATGCAAAATAGATAATTTTTATTATATTAAATTGAAAAGTTTCGGTACAAAGTCGATGCAACCAAGATTAAGAGAGAAGGGGGAAATTGGGAAAGCATTTTTATAACCGGTGTCTCTGATAAGGTCTAATTTCTAAAATATACAGATAATTGAGTCAAATCTATGAGAGTACAACTCATTCCCCAATTGATAAATGGTCAAAGGATATGAACAGGCAGTTTTCAGAGGAAGAAATTAAAGATATCTATAAACATATGAAAAAATCTCTAAATCACTATTGATTAGAGAAATGCAAATCAAAACAAATCTGAGGAACCACATGTCACCAGTCATATTGGCTAAGATGACAAAACAAGAAAATGCCAAATGGTGGAGCGGATGTGCGAAAATTGGAACACTAATGCATTATTAGTGGAGTTGTGTACTGAGACCAGCACAGTTAGTGGGCTATCGAGTGTTGAGAATAACAAGACAGGGTTTGATCAATAGTCTGTTTATTACAGGACCGTTTCATATAGATCCAAAGATACAAGGAGCACACAGAGTTTATATGCCCCCTAGTAGAAGGACTATATGACCCAAAAGAATGCAGACGATATACAAGTACCCTCCTTTGATCTTTTTTCTTTTTACCTTTGCTTAAGGTTAGTTATTTATTAGGGCAATATCATAGGACCATGCTCAGAGGCATAAACAAACAAGATTACATGTCCTCCTGCTTATCTGCCCTGTAACCATTCAGATAATTGTATAGGGGAGGGGTACATTCCATCAACTGCACTGGGGAATCCCAGAAAGTTCTCTATAGTTGTGAACTGATTCAGCCATTCTGGAGAGCAATCTGCAACTATGTCCAAAGGGCTATAAATAATTGGTCCAGCAAAACTCCTTTGACCCAGCAATACCATTTCTAGGGTTGTATCAGAAAGAGACCACAGAAGTGGGAGGAAAACCTGTATGTATAAAAATATTTTTAGCAGGTCTTTTTGTAGTGGCAAAGAATGGGAAATTAAGGGGATCCCCATCAATTGGGGAATGGCTAAACAAATTGTGGTATATGAATGTAATGGTATTGTTCGTATAGTGAGGAGCAGATAGACTTCATATTTACCCAGGGATACTTACACAAACTGATGCTGAGTGAGAAGAGCAGAACCAGGAGAAATCTGTACAAAATTACAGACACAACGTATGTGTAATTACAAGCTTTGATAGATTGGACTCTTCTTAGCAATGCAAGGCTATAAGACAACTCCAGAAGGCTCATGATGGAAAAAGATGTCTACATTCAGAGAAAGAATTAGAAAGAACTAGAGAGAACAGAGTTTGAATGCAGACTGAAGCAAACCACCTGTTCTCTTTCCTTATCTTGCTTGGTTTTGCTTCTTCTTTTTCATCCCATAGGGTAAAATCCTTCTTCACAATATGACTAATGTCTAATGTAGAAGTATTTGCAGATCCTATACTTGATTGCATGCCTCCATGGAGGGAAGGGAAGAGAATTTGAAACTCAAGAGAATGTGGAACTGAATCTTGTAACATAAAAGTAAACAAACAAATTAATAAAGACAAAAACAGGAAAATAAAAAAGGAAAAAATATATCTCATATTTATGACTCTTTGAAATGACTCAATATCATTTTATTATTTAAAAAAACAATGATATGTATTTATTTCTTTGAAAATACATATTCTTCATGCCAACTGCACAGGCAAGCATAATTTTTTTTTTAAAGCAATTGGGATTAAGTAACTTGCTCAAGGTTACACGGCTAGTCATTATTTATGCGTGGGTGCTCATTTTCTGAGGCCGGATCTGATCTCGGGTCATCCCAACTCCGAGGCCGGCGCTCTTACTCACTGTGCCACCTAGCCGCCCCTTTAGGGCAATTGGGGTTAAATACCTTGCCCAAGGTTACACGGCTATGTTTTTTTTTTTTTGTTTGTTTGTGTGGATTAAGTGTCTGAGGCCCTCTCCGAACTCAGGTCCTTCTGACTCCAGGGCCGGCGCTTTATTCACTGCGCCACCTAGCCGCCCCAGGCAAGCATAATTTTGATAGAGACCCCTCAGCTTTGTTGTCAAGATGAAGGCATGGGGAGCAAAGATGGCAGAGTAGAAACAGCACCTCCAAGGCTCTCTTCCCCCAGATTACCTCCAAATTATGTAAAAGGGGACTCTGAAAAACTTCTGGAGCCCCAGCACCCAAAAACGACACAGAGAAGCTAACCTCCCAATGAGGACAGCCCAGCAGCCCTGCAGGAAGGACCAGCACAACTCTCTCGGAGCCAGCAGTGCAGCGCGCACCTGAGAGCTGAACCCAAGTCCCGCAGTTTTAGCCCCAGGCCAACAGCCGGCTGGAGGGACCCCAGAACACCAGTAGCTGTGGAGATTCCAGAGTGGTCAACACAGACATGCCTAGGACAAAGTGAGAAGTTAGTGCCCTATGGACTTAGGGACCAGTATTTGGGGAACGTGTCGGCTTCCTCCCCTGGGGGCTAGAAGCCGATGAGGAGACACACCATTTTCCAGTTTTCAGTGGCAACTCCAGCTCCTGGCCTGTGAACTGTAAGGAGATCCAGCAATCAGTCGCGGGGGGGTGGGGGGCGGGGGCGGGGAATGGCTCTTGCTTTAACCTCCCTGGATCTAGATTGTGATCTGGGGGAGAGGTCGTGGGGCGGGTTTCCAGCTTGCCAGAAACGGAAGTTGCCCCCCCACACGTTCGGGATGAAGGTCCCCTATCTGGTGGCAAAGTTCTACTGTGGCAACAAGCCCAAAAGTCAAGTAATTAAGTGGCATTATGCCAAAGCAAAGGAAACAAAATAAACAGAAAAATGAAACATTAGACTCCTATTTTGGGGGCAAAAAGAATCAAAGCACTGAACAGTCAGAGGACTGTGAGGTCAGAAATCCTGCTCCAAAAGCCCTAAAGGAAAATATGAGTGGGTTACAGGCCATAGAGGACCTTAAGAAGGACTTTAGAAATCAAATAAGAGAAGTGGAGGAAAAATTGGGAGGAGAAATGAGAAGAATGCAGGAAAAGTATGAAATGAGGGTCAACAGCCTGACTGAGGAAAACAACACCTTAAAAAACAGACTAACTCAAATGGCAAAGGAGGCCCAAAAGGGCAATGAGGAGAAGAATGCCTTAAAAAGTCGAATTTGCCAGATGGAAAAAGGATCTCAAAAGCTCACTGAGGAGATTCATTCCTTTAGAGTTAGACTGGAGCAAATGGAAGCTAGTTACTTCATGAGAAATCAAGATGCTGTTAAAAAGATCCAAACAAATGAAAGAATAGAAGGCAATGTGAAATATCTCATGGGAAAAACCACTGACCTGGAAAATAGATCCAGGAGAGATAATTTAAAAATTATTGGACTACCTGAAAGCCATGATCAAAGAAAGAACCTAGAGATTCCTCCCACAACCTTTCTGAATAATCTTGCCTCCATGAGGAGGCCAGAGAATTATCTAGCCCAGACTCACTCTGTGTCAGATGAGTCTCTTGCTGAACTCTGGGCAAGCATCAAGGCTCAAGATTGGCTAAAATGACTGATGAGGAAAGCAACAAATATTGGAGGAGACGTGGAAAAACTGGGACATAATTAACTTGGTGGAACTGAACTAATCCAACCATTCTGGAGAACAATCTGGAATTGTGCCCAAAGAGTTATAAAACTGCACATACACTTTGACCCTGTCATACCACTTTACTTTGTCTTTGGCATTTGTGGACTGAGAAATCTGGAAACTACTACAGCTGCTGGTGATCCACTGCTCCAGCCAGGGATGGTCGGGCCACCCTTGGGCTAAAATCTCAGCTCCTATGGGACTGCTCTTGGTTTCCAGCATGCTGCAAAGGACCCTTCCTGCTGGCCTGCTGGGCTTCCTTCAGTAGATTTGTTTCTCTCTGTCACTTTGTGGGTTCTGTAGCTCTAACTTTGTTTAGAGTTATTTTTACATGTATTGGAAGAGGTGGAAACTGGAGCCCCACAGAAGTCCTTTTTCTATTCTGCCATCTTGGCTCAGCCTCTGGGTATGCACAGTTTAAAACCCTTTGGGTATAGTTCCAAAATGTTCTTTAGAATGATCAAACCAGTTCACAACTCCACCAAAAGTATATTAGTATCTCAATTTTTCCACATCTTCTGCAGCATTTATCATTTTACTCTTCTAGTATGTTAGCCAGTCTGATAGGTTGAAGTGGTACCTCTTTAGAACTGTTTTAATCAATAGTGATTTACAACATTTGTTCATGTGACTATTAATAGCTTTGCTTTCTTCTTCTGGAAACTGCCTATTCATATTCTTTAACCATTTATCTGCTGGGAATGGTTTGCATTGAGTAAATTTGACTTAGCTCCCTATATATGTGAAAAATGAGGCCTTTATCAAAGAAACTTGCTTTAACATTTTTTTCCCTAAGTTTCCTGCTTTCCTTCTATTTCTAGTTGTCCTAAAAGCTTACACCTTTGGGTTTATGAAACACTAGATTACTACTGTGTACCTAATCCATTCCAGTGATATACCACTCTATTTGTTCGCCAGTACCAGAATGTTTTCATCATCTGTCCCTGCTAGGCCACCTTCCTTTTTTTATTGATTCCTTTAATTTCCTTGCCTTTTTGTTTTTCCAGATGAATTCTGTTATTGCTCTTTCTAACTCTATGAAATAATATTTTGGTAGTTTAATTGGTTTGGTACTGAATAAGTAAATTAATTTAGGTAGAATTATCATTTTTTTAATATTGTCTCAGTCTACCCATGAGCAATTAATCTTTTTCCAGTTGTTCAGATCTCACTTTATTTGTGTTAGTAGTGTTTATAATTGTGTTCATATAGTTCCTGGCTTTGTCTTGACAGGCAGATTGCCAAGAGGTTAAGTGACTTGCTCAGGATTATCTGTGTAGCTAATCTCGTAAGTAACAAAGTCCAGATTTGAGCCGAAGTTTTCCTGATTCTGAGCCCAGCACTCTATCCACTACAACTCCTGGTGGTCTACAGGGTTTCCAATTTAAGATGTAGAACAGGTAGTTGTAAATATGAGATGTTAGGCCTGGATAGGTAGAATTCAAAATCCTTAGCACAGAGATGATAATTGAATCCATGGGAGCAGATTTCACTAAGTGAAATAATATAGAGGGAAAAGAAAAGAAGGCCCAGGACAGAGGCCTATGGAACACCCATGGGACATCAACCTTATCATTACATAGAAACTGCACTCTCCAAGGTTATTAATGATCTCCTAGTTGCCTAACCCAATGGCCTTTTGTGAGTTCTCATTCTCCTCCACCTCTCTGCAGCCTTTGATACTGCTGATCCTTCTCTCCTTGATAATCTTCTCTCTAAGTTTTAAGTACACCATGCTCTCATGGTTCTCCTCCTCCCTCTCTGACTGCTCTCTCTTCATCTCTTTGGCTGGATCTTCCTTTAGATCAAACCCTTGGGGCTGTGGCCTGGACCCTCTGCTCTTATCACTCTAGACTACTTCACTTGGTGATCTACTCACTTCTCATGGATTGCTTTGCCATATTTTTGCTGAGTGCTTAAGGAGGTACATTAAGAATTACTGTGGGGTGGGGGTGGAGCCAAGATTGTGGAAAGAAGCAGCAACTTCGCTAAGCTCCTCCATCAATAAACCTTAAAAAGTGAATCTGAATGGATTCTGGAGTGACAAAATCCACTTGGAGACAGAGAGTGGCAGAATCCAGCCCAGGAAACTGCCCAGTGCTTTGGGATAGGACCAACACAGAGCACACGGGATCTGCACTGCACAAATTTAAGAGCAGACAAGCAGAACACACCAGAGAGGGAAGAAGCCCCAGCCTGCAGACATACCAAGGACAACTCGCAGCCATCTTGCCTTCATCCCAAGAGGGGACAGGAGGAATCACTGGAATCAGGTAGGAGAGTCAGGCACCCAGCGGAGATAGCAGATACTCCTGCAGTGATCTGCCCCCAGCCTGGAAGTTTAGAAACTGCCAGCCTGTATAATACGGGGGCTAGAATGGCAAAGTGAATTCTAGTCGCTCCAATCCTCCCATCCCTCCTTCATGAAGTAGAAAACCCAAAGATAAGTCTCCCACCCAGATTGAAATCCGAAGTTAATGGAAATAGCCTCAGGCTTGGGAGTCTCCAAGAAGGGGTGTAACTGAGACAGCCAGGGGTCTGAAGAGAAGAGAGGGAGGGATCCCAACAAGCCCCACCTCACCTCACCAACAAAAGCCTGCTTATAGCCCAGGGATATAGCGGCAGAAATCTGAAGTGGTCAGACTCCAAGAAATATAGCAGCCAAATTCCAGAATTACAAGATTGAGGAAAAAATTCTGCAAGCAACCAAAAAGAAACAATTCAAATATCGAGGAACTACAGTTAAGATCACACAGGATCTATCAGCTTCTACATTAAAAGAGTGGAGGGACAGGAATTCGATATCTCGTAGGGCAAGAGAGCTAGGACTACAACCAAGGATTAACTACATGGCAAAACTGAGCATAATCTTTCAGGCAAGGAGATGGCCGTTTAATGAAATAAGGGACTTCCAGTCATTCTTGGTGAAAAAGCCAGAGCTCAATGGAAAATTTGATCTCCAATTCCAAGACTCAAGAAAGACATAAAAAGGTAAACAAGGAAAATAAGACTCACACATACATACGTGCACACACCCACACTCATACACACATGCTCATTACTTGCGATGCAACAAGAGCAAAATGGGAAGTAATTTACTCTGATAATAAAATGCAAAATGGATGGTGTTGATTACATTAAAATGAAAAGCTTCTGTATAAACAAAGCTAATGTAACCAAGATCAAGAGGGAGGTGGGAAATTGGGAAAGAATTTTTACAACCTATGGCTCTGATAAAGACTCATTTCCAAAATTTACAGAAAATTGAGTTAAATCTATAAGAATAAAAGTCATTCCCCAATTGATAAATCGTCAAAGGATATGGACAGGCAGTTTTCAGAGAAAGAAATTAAAGATATTTATAAGCATATGAAGAAATGCTCTAAATCACTATTGATGAGAGAAATGCAAATCAAAACAACTCTAAGATACCACATCTCTCCAGTCAGATTGGCTAAGATGACAAAACAAGTAAATGACAAATGCTGGAGAGGATGTGGGCAAATTGGAACACTAATGCATTGCTGGTGGAGTTGTGAACTTATCCAACCATTCTGGAGAGCAATCTGGAATTATGCCCAAAGGGCTATAAATAATTTCATACCCTTTGACCCAGCAACACCACTTCTAGGGTTATATCCCAAAGAGATCATAGAAAAGGGAGAAAAACCCAAATGTACAAAAATATTTATAGCAGCTCTTTTCGTGATTGCAAAGAATTGGAAACTAAAGGGGTGCCCATCAATTGGGGAATGGCTAAACAAGTTATGGTATATGAATGTAATGGAATATTATTGTGCTATAAGAAACGAGGAGGTGAAGGATTTCATAATTACCTGGAGAGACTTATACAAACTGATGCTGACCGAGAAGAGTACAATCAGAAGAAATTTGTATACAATCACATACACATCATATGTGTGGTGACCAACTATGACAGACTGGACACTTTTCAGCAATGCACTGATATAAGTCAATCCAGAAAGACTCATGAAAGGGAGAAATGCACCATCCAGAGATATAACTAGAAAGAGCTGAGTTTGAATCCTGATGGAAGAAAACTAATTGATCCTTTTCTTTTCATCATTTTGTTTTATTTCTTCTTTACCATTTTTCATCCCACCTAGTACAATACGCCTTTGTAATTGGAATAATGTCTAATATGAATGTATTTGCAGATCCTATACTGGACTATATGCTGTCCTTGGGGATGTGGGGAGCGAGGTAAAGGAAATTTGAAAATCAAGGAACTATGGAATTGAATCTTCTTAACTGAAACTAAACTAATAAAATAATTTAAAAAAAGAATTACTGTGTTTTCTTTCATTTTGTCTGAATTCTCCCTTGGGTAGATTCTCTCTATTTTGTCCAAAATGGGGAGGTGGGAGGGAGCAGCATGTTGACAAAGCGTCTGCCAGAGGAAAGGATCTCAATATGGCCTCTAAGCAAGACCCCTGCCCTTCAGACTTAGGAGTTCCTGATGAAAAATTATTCAGTGCCACGAAGGTGGTGTCAGCTGGTCACAATCACTGATTCCCATGGTGACCAATCTGTTTCCAAGGAAACCCCCAATCTTTCTGGCCTTCATGCTAGCACCTTATCAGACCTATATTCTATGACTCCTCAGTCAAGAGAAGAGATGAACTTCTTCCCCACTTTGTCTGAACAGCAGATGGGCACAGACCTAAGCATGGACTTAAGTAGGTCTTAGAAAACAACAGAAAATATGCACACACATCCATGTATACATGTGCAGAGAATGAAACAGAGACAGAGAGACAAACATAAACACAGACAGGGAGGGAGATATTAAGAGAGAAGCTGACTGCAGAATGGTATACATAAGAAACTGTACCAACTCTGCGATAACAAGACAAGTCAGGAGAAGGAAAAAACCTGCCATCCATCATGTTGTCTGTCCACCAATCACCTCCCAGACAGTTTGCCAGTAATTCTGTGCCTAGCCCAAATGCATGGTTTAAATCTTGAATTTCCCAAGGAAGTCTCTGAATATCAAGAAATTTTATGAATATCACACAGGCTTCATGGATCATAAAGCACCTTTCACATGCCACAGAGGGAGAAAGGGACAAGATCCACAAGACAGTGACATAGAAACAGTTTAGAAGAAGGAACCCAAAATAGATATCTGAGAAGCTTTAATTCCCTGAAAAGCACAGAGAATAACAATGGATAAATAAGTGTAAGGACCATGAATCTCAGAAATAAAGTAGATAAAAAGTAAAGATAAGTAATAAATACAAGGGCACAACATTTTATTTTAGAAACTCATGAATAAAACTGTTAAAGGGGAGAAGAGGAATTCTTCCTGACTACTTATCTGAGAAGAATAAAAGGAGAAAAATTAAATAACCAGATAAAAGGAAATGAATAAAAGGAACTAATAAGCAAACATCCAAAACTAGGGAAAGGAGAAAAAAATGGAGGACTGAGGGAAAAGAAAGTTGGTGCAAACAGGATTGCCTTTAAAAATATTAAACTAAATAATTAAAGAGCCATAGATCTGTTTTTAAAGAATAATGGGGGGGGGGAGTTGGGGTGGGACATAATACTAAAAACAAATGAAGGTAAACATTAATGTGGCTCCCATAAATTTAAAGGTGAATGAATTTTAAAATATCATTTAAAATAATAATTTGGTTAAAAAAATGAAGCCCCACAATCTTTTGCTTAAAAGAAACAGTAAAAACAGACCTGCTCAGGGGCACCTAGGTAGTGCACTGGATATAGCATGGGTTCTGGAATCAGGAGGGCCTGAATTGAAATCCAGCCTTAGACACTTACTAGCTGTGTGACCCCGGGAAAATCACTTCACCCCAATTGCCTCAAAAAGTCAAACAAAAAAAGAAGTACTCAGAATAAAAGTGAGGGACTGGAAAAATATTTTCTATGCATGAAGTGAATCTATAAAAGCAATAGTTATGATCCTGCTCTATGAGAAAGAAAAAGTAAAAAATCAAAACATGAAAAGTGATAAGGAAACCTACATGTAGCTGGAAGGAATCAGAGCCTACAGACCAATATCAACACTAAACTTTTATGCTCCAAATGCCTTAACATCGAAATACATAAAGAAAATATTGACTGAACTACAAGAAGACATGGCGCCATGACTAAGAGTGTCGGCCCCACAGTCTAGATGACCCGGAATAGGTGCCAGCATCAGAAAATGAACACCCACAGAAAAATAATGACTGGCTGTGAAACCTGGAGCAAGTTACTTAACACCAATTGCTTTAAAATAAATAGACTAACTGAAAGGGCAAAAGAGGCTCAAAAAGCCAGAGAGGAGAAAAATGCCTTAAAAAGCTGAATTTGCAAGGTTAGAAAGGAATTTCAAAAACTCACTGAAGAGAATAGCATCTTCAAAATAAGACTGGAGCAAATGGAAGCTAATAAATTTATGAGAAATAAAGATACTATAAAACAGATCCAGAAAAATGAAAAAAAAAAAATAGAAGGCAATGTGAAATATCTTATTGGAAAAACAACTGACCTGGAAAATAAGATCCAGGAGAGATAATTTTAAAATTATTGGTTTACCTGAAAGCCATGATCAAAAAAAGAACATAGAAATCATCTTGCAAGAAATTCTCAAGGAAAATTGCCCTAATATTCTAGAACAAGAGGGCAAAATAGAGGTTGAAATAATCCACCTTACACCTCTTGAAAGAGATCCCAAGAGGGGGCTGAGCCAAGATGGCAGAGTAGAAACAGCGCGTCCAAGCCACTCTTCCCCCATATCACCTCCAAACTATGTAAAAGTGGATTCTGAACAACTTCTGGAGCCCCAGCACCCACAGAACTACACAGAGAAGCTAACCTCCCGCTGAGGACAGCCCAGCAGCCCTGCAGGAAGGACCAGCCCAGAGCCAGCAGCACAACACGCAGTGTGCGGGGAGCCGAACACAGGTCTGAGTCACAGTTTTAGCCCCAGGGGGGCAGGGCCAGAGGCCAGCTGCAGGGACCCCAGAACACCAGCACCTATGGCGATTCCAGAATTATCAACATAGACATGCCTAGGACAAAGTGAGAGGTTAGTGTCCTATGGACTTTGGAACCAGTATTTGGGGAACGAGTCGGCTTCCTCCCCTGGGGGCTAGAAGCAGCTGAGGATACAGCCATTTTGTAGTTTTCAGAGGCAGCTCCAGCTTCTGGCCTGCGAACTATAGGGAGATCCAGGGATCAGTCTTGGGGTGTAATTAATCTTGCACTAAGCTCCCTGGATCTGGATTGTGATCTGGGGTGGAGGTCGTGGGTGGGTTTCCAGCTTGCCAGAAACGGAAGTTGTGAAAACCCCAACATTGGGGCGGAAGCTCCTCTGTCTGGTTGCAGAGTCCTACTGTGGCAACAAGCCCAAAGGCAAGTAATTAAGTGGCAAAATGCCGAGGCAAAGGAAACAAAATTAACAGAAAAATGCAACGTTAGACTCCTATTTTGGGGGCAAAGAGGGTAGAAGCATAGCACAGGAGGAGAATTGGGGGGTCAGAAATCTTGCTCCAAAAGCCCAAAAGGAAAATATGAGTGGGTTACAGGCCATAGAGGACCTTAAGAAGGACTTTAAAAATCAAATAAGAGAAGTGGAGGAAAAATTGGAAAGAGAAATGAGAAGGATGCAGGAAAACTATGAAATAAGAGTTGAAAGCCTGACTGAGGAAAATAACACCTTAAAAAATAGAGTAACTCAAATGGCAAAGGAGGCTCAAAAGGGCAATGAGGAGAAGAATGCCTTAAAAAGCTGAATTTGCTAGATGGAAAAAGAATCTCAAAAGCTCACTGAGGAAATTCATTCCTTCAGAGTTACACTGGAGCAAATGGAAGGTAATGACGTTATGAGAAATGAAGATGCTGTTAAACAGATCCAAACAAATGAAAGATTAGAAGGCAATGTGAAATATCTCATGGGAAAAACCACTGACCTGGAAAATAGATCCAGGAAAGTCAATGTAAAAATTATTGGACTGCCTGAAAGCCATGATCAAAGAAAGAACCTAGAAATCACCCTTCAAGAAATTCTCAAAGAATATTGCCTTGATGTTTTAGACCCAGAGGGCAAAATAGAGGTTGAAAGAATCCACCGATCATCTCCTGAAAAAGGTCCCAAAAAGAAAACTTCCAGGAATATTGTAGCCAGGTTCCAGTATTCCCAGATCAAGGAGAAAATACTACAAGCAGCCAGGAAGAAACAATCTCAATATTGTGGAAACACAATCAGAATAGCACAGGACCTGGCAGCTTCTACACTGAGGGATGGAAGGGCATGGAATAAGATAATCCAGAGGGCAAAAGAGCTGGGATTGAAGCCAAGGATCACCTACCCAGCAAAACTGAGTATCTTGTTTCAGGGGAAAATATGGTCATTCAGTGGAATAGAGGACTTTCAAGCATTCTTGAGGAATAAAACAGAGCTGAATAGAAAATTTGACATCCAGGCACAAGAAGCAAGAGGTACCCGAGAAGGTAATCAGGGAAAAGAAATCAAAAGGAACTTATCAAAGTTTTACTATTTACATTCCTACATGGAAAAACAATAACTATGACTGATGAAACCTTTCTCAGTATGAAAATAATGGAAGAAGTGTATATAGACATATGAATACATATGTGAATGTGTGGATATATGTTTACAGTTATACATGGATTAGAGGGCATAGGTTGAATTTGTTGGGAAGGGAAGATACTTAAGGGGTGAAATTATGAGGTGAGAGAGGAAAGTGGCAAGAAGAGATGGGGAGAGACAGGGTAGGGTAAAGTATCTCCTGTAGAAGAAGCAAGGGGAAGTGGCTGCAGGGGAGGGGAAGAACAGGAAGGCAAAAAGGCAAAACCATATTCTCATTAAATTTGGCTCAGAGAGAGAATGACATGCATACTAAATGGGATATCCCAACCTGCAGCAGAGTAGGGGGAAGGGGGATGAGAGGGGAAATGATGGAGGGGAGTACATTCTGGGGGGATGGGAGGTTAGAAGTACCCACTATCGAAGAAGGACAGGATCAAAGTAGGGAATGGACCAGGTCAGGTGCGGTATGGGTTGGAGGGAATTATAAGCAGGCTTTTATAATATATCTACTATGATAATGTTTTGCATAGCTATACATGTACAACACATACTGAATTACTTATCTCTCCAGAGGGCATAGGTGGCAAGAGAGTAATGGATTGGATCTGAAATTCGAACTTTTAAAATTAAATCTTTCAAATATATACACATACTATTATTAATACTATTTTTGCATGTAATTGGGAGGTAAGATGTGCAGGCATTGGGGCACGGAGAGCCACCTTGCTCTAATGGCAAAGTGGAAGGGGGTATGGGAGAAGATATGTGAGAGAGCAGATTGGATGAGGGGATATCTTGTGGGGCTGCTATTCTGTGATGGTGTGTAGGGGAAAAATGGGGAAAAATTGTAACTCAAAATCTGGCAGAAATGAATGATGTAAACCAGAAGTTAATAAAGCATTTGTTGAAAAGAAAAAAAAAGAAAAATGATAATTGTAACTCATAAGAGATTTCTCAGTACGAGCATATTTGAAGGGAATATATATATATATATATATATATATATATATATATATACATTTACATATGTGTATGTATATATATAGTATATATATACATTTACATATGTGTATGTATATATATAGTATATATATGTATGTATAGGTGGGTATAGGTGTATATAAATATATATGAGCATGTGGGCATATGTATGTTCATGTATATATAGACAGAGGGCACAGGATGAGTTGAATATGAAGGGATGATATCTAAAAAAAACAAAATTAAGAGGTAAGAGAGGAATTTATTGGGAGAAGGAGAAAGGGAGAGATCAATTCGGGTGAATTATCTCATATAAAAGAGGGAAGAGAACATTGTTACAATGGAAGGGAGGAGCAGGAAGGTGAAAGGGAATTGATCAACCTTATTCTCATTGAATTTTCCTTAAGAAAGGAATAACATACACTCGAAATTAGGTGTCTTACCCTACAGGAAAATAGGGGGGGAAGGGGATAAGAGGGTGGGTGATAGAAGGGAGGGCAGATCTGGGGAGAGGGTAGTCAGAAGCAAACAGTTTTGAAAAGGTCAAAGGAGAAAATAGAAAAAGTGGGGGGTGGAATAGGATGGAGGGAAATACAATTAGTCTTTCACAATATAACTATTATAGTCATGATTTGGGTAACTGCACATGTGCAATCTATATTGAATTGCTTATTTTCACAATGGGGGTGGGTGAGGAGGGAGGAAGGGAAAAAGTCTGGAACTCAAAGTTTAAAAAAAAATGTTTATTTATAAAATTGTTTTTTTACACTCAACTGGGAAATAAGATATGTAGGCACTGGTGTATAGAAATCCATCTTGGCCTACTAGAAATTTAGGGGGATGATGGGGGAGGATATAAGAGAGAACAGATTGGGGGAAGGGGTATTCAATAGACTTCCTCTTCTGGGGTGGGGGATAGGGAAAAGACAGGAAAAAAATGTGACTCAAAATCTTGTGGAAATGAATGTTGAAAACTAAAAGCAGGGGCGGCTAGGTGGCGCAGTGAGTAAGAGCGCCGGCCTCGGAGTTGGGATGACCCGAGATCGAATCCGGGCTCAGAAAATGAGCACCCACACACAAATAATGACTAGCCGTGTAACCTTGAGCAAGTTACTTACCCCCAATTGCTTAAAAAAAAAAAAAACTAAAAGCAAATAAATAAATTTATTTTTTTAAAAAGTAAAAATAAAAAGACCATTAAAATAAAAAAAAAAACTTTTGGAAATCTGATTAATAATAAAGGGGCAAGAGATACTGAGGGGCGGAGCCAAGATGGCGGAGTAGAAACAGCTCCTCCAAGCCTCTCTGCCCCCAGATTCTCCACAAACTATGTAAAAAAGGACTCTGAAAATCTTCTGGAGCCCAGCACCCACAGAACGACACAGAGAAGCTAACCTCCCGCTGAGGACAGCCCAGCACCCTGCAGGAAGGACCAGCGCAGTGGTCTGGGAGCCGGCAACGCACAGAGCGCAGGAACAGACCGACCCAGATGCAGTGAGCCGAGTCACTCAAGGCGAGGCCAGCAGCCGGCTGGAGGAACCCCAGAACACCAGGAACTGTCGAGGCGCGGAGTGCAGCATGGGCTTGCCTAGAAGCAAGTAAGAGGTTAGTGTCCTATGGACTTTGAGAACTGTATTGGGGAATGCGTCAGCTCCCTCCCTGGGGGCTGAAAGCTCCTGAGGAACACGCCACTGTGTAGTTTTAGAGGCATTTCCGGCTCCCAGCCTACAAAGTGGTGAGAGATCAACGATCCACTATTAAGAGGTAATCGCTCTTGCTTTAACCTCCCTGGATCTAAATTGCATTGATGGAAGTCGTGGGTGGGTTTACAGCTTGCCAGAAACGGAAGTTGCCCCCCACACGTTCGGGACGAAAATTCCTCTATCTGGCCCTAAAGCCATAGTGTGGCAACAAGCCCAAAAGTCAAGTAATTAAGCAGCAACATGCCAAGGCAAAGGAAACAGAAAAATGCAACCCTAGACTCCTATTTTGGGGGCATAGAGTGGGAAAAGGACTGTGAGGTCAGAAGTCCTGCTCCCAAAGCCCCAGGGGAAAACATGAGTGGGTTGCAGGCCATAGAGAACCTTAAGAAGGACTTTAAAAATCAAATAAGAGAAGTGGAGGAAAAATTGGGAAGAGAAATGAGAAGGATG